>JBBPSI010000058.1:0-132570 GCA_038093515.1 Butyriboletus loyo
GAGATTTTTTCTTCTTTCATTTATCTACGCCATCACTTGGAAAAAGTGGGCCATTCGTAGCTTACAGGTACTATTGGAGGATAATCTACAACCAATCTCACTAATATAACAACTGGGAACTCAATTACGGGTCGGCTATACAAAAACGTATGAAATGTACTTGCGCAGGGATGGGACAATCTAATCTACAGGACAGGATATTCACCAACATGGAGAATAGAGTGCAATCAGCTCATCTTTACACGAGGGCTCGGAAAGTGGTGACTCAAAAGACCTCATGTGATGAATTGGCTCCAAGGAAATGAATGTCACATGTGCGATACATGATGTGCCACTGAGAGAACACAGCCCTTCGAGTGTCTTCCCACATGACCAGAGGTCGGCACAAATGGCATCATAGTCAAAAGGACCTCAGGTGCCATATACTCCTCCGTACCGACCGACCATGCCATGCGATTTGTTCCCAGAGTGGCCAGCGATGCTATAGTCAATGATCGAAAGTCAACCACCACCGGGAGGAATAAGAACATTTACAGGTTTGACGCCGCGGTGTGCAATGTGAATGCTAACTCGAACCCCTTGAAAAGCTGTGTGGCAGCAGACCACGTGTGCTTGTCAAGTTCTCGACGAGCAGTGAGGTGGCCTCTACCAGACGACACGTAGATGACAAATTGTCCAAAGCTATGGGTCCAAACTTGGACCCCAGTGATGGTATGGTGGTGGGGGAAGTCATTTGTACCAGGTACCGCGCTATGCGTTGTCGAAGGCTTTCGTGGCCAGAGAGGGAAAGAGGTAAATCCACTTTACTAAGAATCCGGCATACGTGCAGAAGATTGGTAAATCATCCGAGAAGGGGCTTTTCGGCTCGAAACATCACCCGAACCTGTGCGGGGGCGGTCGAATGTGAGCCATGAGGGCAGGTGGGTACCAACACCTCGCGGTGGATAGGACTGAGCCTCGCAGTTCGACGTGAGGCGTCGAGTGGGGTGACAGGATAAAAATTTGGTATAGTCCACTTTGTGACTAGTACGTTTGGGATATAGTGAGATTGGCGGATCTACGAGATGCGGGTGTTGACGGAGTGGTGGGTGGGTGCAAATGCGAGGACCTTGAAGACAAGTTGTTGCAGGACGAAAGCCGAACCTTGTGGTGCAAAGCGAAGAAGCGCTGCCACAACGCGTTAGACCTCTCGCCGCCGCTTCGTAATTTAATTGTAGCGGCGCCTGCAGTCGTCAACTCCTCCGAATTCATTCTAGATAAAAAAAAGCTGCAAACTTGACACCAAAAATCGATTTGTCGGTGTCGAGTCAAGATAAGGGCATACACCAAGTTCAGATTCCTTACAGTCCCATGATGTTGGTATCAGCAGTTGCCATTTTTTTCGTGGGACTGCCCCTCCAGCTCACCGTCCGAACCAGCTTTCCTTTTCCCTTTAGCTGAGAGCCGTAGGCTTTTAACAAGGCCCCCTTGGTGTACGAGTGATATGGGAGTAACTTCTCTGCTTGAGCACGACTTGGTAGCTGTTGCTATTTCTGTTAATATTGCTGTTGGACTAAGACGAGAACACATTGCTGGAGATGTTCCAACCGGAATAGAGGTTGTGTCAAAAGGATGAAAATAAGTAAAGCTTACAGCTTACAGATGACTTCGACCTCAACAAACTGCCCATCCCTGCACTTTGCTTCATAGTTGGCAGGGTTGATCCAAATCCCCTGTGAATCGAAAATGCCTGGCATGACCACCTTTGCTTCAGAAAGATCTACATACATTCTCAATAGGCCAGCATACTGTGCTGGTCTATTGAGAGTGCATGCAGATCTTAGCGTCGTCAGGGGTCCAGTAGCTGCCAGTGAGAGATACGAATCTGTATAGTTGAAAAAATCAGATTATGGAAATCTTAGAGTATAGCGAAAAACATACCCTGTGTGTTCATAGAAATTGTCACGGCCACAACTTGGGCCTAGCTGACAGCTGCTCTCGCTTTACTTGGGCTCAAACTGCCCCTGGATTCTACCACAATGGTCAACAATATACCCTGTAAAAGATAAGACAATATTCACTTCCAATGTCCCCACGCGCGAGTTTCAGGGCAACAACCCTTTCTGTGGCAGGAAGACCTTGAAACAAGGGTTCGATTAGAATAACCAATGAAATATAATCACCACGTCCAGGTTTGTATGTTGGCTAGAACGCGGTGATATTTGGTTTTTTGTTGCCATCTTTAGAATTTGACCAATATGTAAGGGAACGAAATATGATTTACCGGCGGGCGAGTGGACTTCTTCGTTAGCTTGGTGCAGGTGCATGAGGATCTCCAACGCAATGTTAGAGCATTGAATTGACTCCGGAGGGCATTGATCGTCATCTTCATTGAGGAATTTGAGTTCAAATTGCCCTCAGGCTTTCCCCAGAGAGGTAATATTAATATCAAGCTGAAATTGTGCTCAATATGAGAAACGGAGTCGTAACAGACATAGACTCACGTGCAGCAGCAGTATGGAGGTTGATATACAAGCTTCCCAAATTGACCACAACGGTCAATCTTTGCAGGGAACTTGAATCTCATGGTGAAGGGTTCACCATACGATTTGACCCAGGTTCGAAGGGGCCTAGGATCATTTTCAGTTGCAATAGTTTCGAGGAGAGTATTGGAGGCCGCGTTCCGATTCGTGACAGCACGGAAAAGAGATGTCCAGAGTGCCGACATTCATTTCGGTAACTCGAAGGTGCGTCGGGGTTTCGGGGCGATCACCAGGGATATGAAAAGTCGTAGTTGGGAGAGCATCAGAGGAAGGTGTGTCCACTACCAGATGAAGGACGAGAAGGTAGTGGTGTAGTTGACATAGCAATTGTAGCGAGATATGAGAGTGATTGGGCAAGTGAAGATGTTGAGGAGGGGGATGAATGCAAGAAACCAAGAAACTGGAACCTTGTATACACGGAATCTGATGGCAGAACGCGTTCACCGTGTACTGAAAGTTTGGAACAGGTACGCAAAAATGCGTGCATCGCGATCGGCGAACTGTCGCAGCGTGCAAAGATCAAAGTCTGGGACATCGGGTTCCAGAACAGGACGTCCGTTATTCCTGCAGCCGTCGTAGTTGCATACTCTGTCATCGGCGCAAAAACGCGCAGAAAAATGGTACCCACCCTGGTAGATTACACCCACTAGGCAGTACCGCGCTTCGCCGCGGAGGTGTGGCACCACGATAGATTTACATGGCGCCACCAGGTTAGGCTCAACGCACTCAAAGAACATTATCGGCGGAAGCATCGTCATGCGAATGAAATTGGATACTGTTCCTGGGCACCCGAGTAATGAATGTGTCACGTTCGTTCTTGAGTGGCGGACTTGTCGTGAGTTGGACCACAGATCGAGCCAACATTGAAGATTAAGATGCTGCAGACACATGATGGAGTCGGGATCATAACACCGCGCGTTCAAAAATTGAGGTACTGGAAGCGCCGACTTGACCTGTCTGCGGGAATACTGTAGAGTCGAAGGAACTAAGACAATCCCGAAAGTTGTCTCAATATCTGTCGAACAAATCTGCCCAAAACAAGTTAGCGTCATTTTCTAGGAGTATATTGTATGCTTCAGCTACCCTGAGGGTATTACCCACAGCTGTCCATCTATCGTAGAAAAGGTTCATGAACATGGCGTCGTAAGCGCATGACCAATTCTCCACAGACCAGCGGAAACCAGCGCCTGATGAGGATTGTGATATCGGACTCAGCAAACGGTGATTCGACAGAGTACATTGGAAAATTTCACTCGCCACCTTGACACGTCAATTGTTGCTACAGTGACGGAGGTGGACGAATCGTTTTCTTGAATAGCTTCCTTTTATTACCATGTTGCCGAGGGGAGTGGTTTGTTCAGGTCATGGAGAGCTACCGGATGCATTAAGCAGAGGCCTTCTCGTGATGTTGCACGCGGCGCTGGGACGTAAGTACCAAAACCCCCATCGGAAAGATCAACCTATACCTTTGGTAAAGTTTTTCCTTGAGCGGAGTGACCTGTTACTGCAAAAGCTGGTTGCATTGACAGTTGGGATCGAGTGATACGAACCTTCTCCTTCCATCCGTCAGCTTGGTCGAGGAAAGCCGTGAAGCTCCAGGTAACTTGAGTGATTGGAAAATGCGACTTCGGAAGACCCATCACACTCACTTTGCTGTGTGGAAACTCAACTACGGCACGCAGGGCATATACGATCCCTACCGGACATGTCGTAGTGAAGATTTTCCGCACAAATCCTTGTGATTCGTTTGTGATTCCAAGATTTGTAGATATAAGTATCACGGGCATTCCTTCAATTATTTGTGGGAGCATTTCTCCAGTGCGAAGCAGGTCTCAACGTTTCAACGTTCATGCCCTTGGGAACTTGAGTGTAAGCTCTCTCAACTTGAATCGCCGCGCCCCCGTAATTGCTTTCAAGGCTCATGTCTACCCCGTCAGTTGTCTCCGCTGTTTTCACTGCCCTGGAATTGAAGGTGTTGACCGTTTTCCATGCCAGTCTCGCCGACCGTTGTATGACCAGCGTAAGGTAAGATTGGAGAAATCTGCCAACTGGAGAATACAGTTTTGGCAACGGCGTTGGTATCTAACACGCACAAACAAAGCCTCCTAGCCTAACAGACATGTTCAATCTTATCTCCTTTGTCGACCCTTGGTCCGAGGTCTCGCCCAACCGTCCTTTCAAACACCTCCAGCATGAATGTAAAGAGAGACATTGTAAGGGCTGCATCCCAACGCCCCTTGGATGATTCGTCTCGAATAAAAGCATGTTGAGCTTGTACCTCCAGAAACTGAAACAACATAGTGAGCATCTCCTCGAAGCACACATCAGGCTATACGAACAGAGCATGCAACGTTGGCGTCTTCGAGCGTCTTCCTAATGAGATCGCGGCCCGCACGTGGTATATGCGTATCCTTCACCGCACATCAATTTGGCATCATCCAGGCGAAACAAGGGGTGACACATGCCTGCTTGCCGAAAATCATCTAGAATGATCCTGGTGAGGTAGAGATAACCTGATGATAGACGGTGCTTACAACAAGTTCTCCTTGCATGTTACCTTTTCGGACTCGCTCTAGTGAGTCATCGTTCTTGCCTTTCCCGAGAGTGGCGTTGTGGACGTCCGTCGCAAAGAAGCAGACTGAAGACAGTACTCTGGGGTCGAAGGCAGCCTGATAAAGATTCAACTCGTTCAATAACAGTGTCTTTGACGAGGAATGTAAATATCGCACACGAAATGCCTGAGTTTTCGTGAGACACGTCGTATGAACCGAGCAGCAGGGAAACATACCAAGTGACCTCCTAGGCACATTCCGGTCGCTTTGCCCAAATCGTCAGGCGCCGGCGATGGATGAAAATGATTTACGGACCTGCAATACGTCCATTGCAGTTCGGATGGGAGACCAGTAAGTCGACGGAAAGTGTGGCATCCTTCATCCATCCAAAGTTATGCATTATCAACAACAGGGGCGGGGAAGCGAGTACCTCGTCATAGGCAGCTACAGTTTTCTCAATCTATAGGCATTATCAGGAGGACGGTCAAACACATGGCATGACGCCCACCTTGTATTTGTTACCTCGGTCCGTTCCTGCCAGCGGTCGCACGTTATGTGAGTGTCTAACAGAGATAATCGAAACGAGGCACCTTCCGTATCGTAGGCGATAGGTTCAGGACCCTCGAACTCGTGATAAGTCGACGGGCACGCTAGACTCATCAACCTACCATCTGATCTCGAGAACTACCAGACACACCAACAACATATCCATGGCTTGCAATTTTCCCTGCAAACCTCTCGACAGGTCCGGTCACCTGGTAAATCTCACTAATGTCATCAGTCAGCCGAGAGAGCCCAGGAGCGATCCACCACATACCTGAAGCACACAACGCCTGTCCGTAGCGTTCTGTGAGATGCATTGTACGGACGCACATAAAGGAAAGTTAAGCACCAGGAAACTTGGCTTGAGGATAGTTTGGCACGACGGGAGCGATCACAAAGATTCGGATCGGTTTCCCGTTGTCGAGTTTGCTGGGTACATCATGATGAGTTTTAGTGATAAGCATTGTGGTGGGAGTGGTAGTACCAGCGTGGGCGGGCTCCTTCTAACGGTCAGATGGTTGTTCGCACAGATTATCAATCTATCTGAATCTGAGGCTTATTCACACAAATCATCTTTAGAACTTACGAGTTCGCTACGACCACGACAATTCCTTGCAGGCAATCGAAGTCTTCAGTTCAAGGTTGTTGCCATAATATCATATCATTATGTCGCGCTTATAGTCATATCTTAATTCTTTCGCGTGAGCTCCAGCTTTCATGGGCACCCTCGCACCACTTCCAATCTATCCTTCCGCCCAGGCAAGAAAGGGCTTCTCAGCATCGCAACTTTCCCAGTTTCATCTCAATCTCTCCAATACACTCACACAGGTAATTGCACTCCCACCAGCGAAACGGGATACACCTTCGACCCGTGCCTTTGTCTCCAGCTACGCCAACGATGCAGCACAACAAATCCTTGAAACTATCATCTGGAAAGACACCGAGCCTGCAAAACGTGACGATCGCCTGCTCCAACGCGTCCTCCTCCTTGCAGAGAAGGTCGCATGCGCTGCTCCAGGACTAGAGCTCAGGACATTACTCGATCTTTGCGTTGCCTTTTCATTCATGGTCACTCGGTTGAGATCGATCATGTCTGCAGCCCTCGGCGGGACACCCGACCTACCTGCCACATTCGCCTCGGAAGTTGTCCCTGCGTTCACATCCTTGCTCTCCCCATCCCGGTCTTCGGGACTATACGGTCTCCGAAAAACGGCCCGTTGCTTGACCAGCCTTCTCCGTCCCAGTTCGCCGTCCCTTGTCCGTCCATTCGCGCATTGCAGGGAATTCATTATCGCACTAGCGCGCGCGTACGACGATGGCCTTGCCACCATCTCCCGTTCATATGGCGGCATCCGGATGGATGTCACTCACCGCAAACTCGATCACTGGGAGGAGATATGGCTCGACACCAAAGTGGACATTGTTGACGTCTTCCATCTCATCATGACGACGATGGTACGGGATATCTCGACAACATCTGGGACAGAACTCGCGGTGGAGGCAGATCGGACTTTTGGGATCGTGTTCGCATTGCTTGACGTTACGTCTACAGCTGGGGGATCCGCTGACGCAGTTCCATTCCTCAATCGACCGCTCATCGCAGATTATCAATATGCGTATGAACTAAGTAGGACGTTGTCTTCTGCGTTACGCCATGAAGCACGCGACGATGCGCGGACGGAACTTCTGGATTCTACCTTACGTTCCCTTGATGTTGAACCGTCGGGCGGAAATAGCAAAGATCCGGGTGCGCTCAAGCTTATCCTTCGTTCGTCTGGCATCGTTCCAGATGCTTCCAACAAAGTATATCCGACCGCACAACCCGTCTCGATTGACAAGGGGAAAGTAAAGGCGACAGCACCCGAATCCACGCCACCCCACGACGCTGATCTGGACTTGAAAGTGACACAAGTGCTCGATATACTCCCCGATCAACCACCCGAGTACATTCGCAAATTGCTTACGCATCCGTTCCGCGGCAATGCAGAAAGAGTGATTGAAGCTCTTTTGGAGGGAACAGCTCCCAACGAGGATGCACTCTGTGCCGAAAACTTCTCCGTTATCATTCCCGTGACGGATGCTCCTATAGAGAGGAAGAACGTGTTCGATGAAGAGATCATGGACCTCGGCCGTGTACACGTCGGAAAGAAAACGTACGATATCGAGGAGCTCCTCCTGTTGTGAGATGCTGATCTCTTGCACGTAGGCAAGACGCAATCTCGTTGACCAGGGACAGAGCAGAAATCGAGCGGATGAAAGCAGATATAATTCGACTTAGCGAGGCGATGTCTGAGGATTCCGACGAGGAAAGTGGAAAGCCCAGGTCGCTAGACGTGATTGACCTCGACGATGACCTTGACGAAGCTGGTGCGAGCACCATCAAGATCCTGGGTGATGGGGAGGACAGTGGCGACGAAGAAGAGCGAGCTGTTGACCCGATCAAGCCAGAGACGATATTAGAGCTGGCGTACATCCGAGATCCCAAGTTGTTTGATCGAGATGCTGCAACACGCAGAAGCAAGCCGCGCGCTGATCTCAAGCAACAGACAGGTGATCATCACGCGATCAGGGTCACCCTTGGAGCTACTCAAGATTATTTTGCAGGCTGGTCAGATGAACAGATTGAGGGCTGGAGAATCATGTTGGAGAGAAACGTGAGTGATTCTATGTGGATACATTCCTATTCACATGAATGTACACTATTCCAGCCCAAGAAAGAACGGATATTGCAGAAGCATGAATTTGCTGGGAATAGAGCGGTGAGTATACCGATTGTCGGAGGCACGGGGGGTCAACCTGGGGGCGGACAGCGGGGCGGAGGAAGGGGCAGGGGTAGAGGACGAGGACGAGGACGAGGAGGTGGTGATGGTGACGGAAGAAGCGGACCAAATGAAAATAATGATAGAGTTGCACGCGAACGAGCGTTCAAGGAGAAACACAAATCTGGCAGTCGGAAGAGGGGACATGACAAGAAGATGATGAAGGCAGGTGCTGGTCCATCGGCATAAAGTTTGAGGTAACTATTGCTTTTGATGATGGAGCGCTGGGGACGTAATGATGGGCCGTGCTACGTGCGTACTTGGTAACCAGCCCTTCCTCAGCTATGACCTTACGACAAGTGTATGGTAAAATTTGACCACAATCTTTTTTTTTTTCTGATGGAATGTGTGCGACCGAATAGCGAACACCTAATCTGGCACAGAAATGGAAGATTACCGGTTCCTTTGTTCAAAGTTTGACGGGAAGCGATAGTGAGCCGAACTAACCAGCTTTGAAGTAACATTATTGATTGGGATGACCGAAAAGGGGATCATGAAAAGGGATAAGATGGAGATCGTTGGCAAAGCTCGAGGTGCTTAACGACTTGAGCGTCTACTACTCTACCTTTCAAGCCTCGACTCATATCACCATGCATTTCGTCAAGAGCTTCATCGTCCTTGCTGCTGCCGCCGCCTTGGCGTCCGCGATGCCCGGCGTAGGGCGCCGCACTGTATGTTGCCCCACTCCCTTGACAACTCAAAGAATAGTCAATGACCATCACTCTCTCCACAGGAGGGTTCTCTCCTCGAGCGCCAGGTTTTTGACTGCAGTGGGGTGCCTCCCTGCAGTGATCCTGGTAAACCTACCTCGTCGTTACTAGAAGCCTGAGCGATCCACTAACATGCGTATTCGACCACAGAATGCGCTGCCATATCCCCCATCCCCATATGCACGACTATTGGACCCTACGTGGGCTGCTTTTGCTATAATTAAACTTCGGGTTTCGAGAAGAGGGACAAAGTCACTGACTTCTCGACTGACGATCTCGTACCATTTCCAATCTATCCTTCCGCCCATGCCAGAAAGGGCTTCTCAACCTCACAATTAGCTCGATTTCATCTAATTCACTCGAATGCAATCGCACAAGTAGTTGCACTACTGCCAGCGAGACGCGATGTTATTTGTGATAGAAATACAGAGTGGTGGTGGCGTAGAAACGCGAATGTCGAGTGTGAAGAATACCGCCTGATCAGGAGGGGAACATTTTCTTGAATCTTGGGTCAAAGGTCAACTCGACGACATCATTGACCAGCTTCATGTCTGGTAATTTGAGAGAGACGCGAGAGGACACAAGGGTGGTGCAGCTTACCAAGTTCCTTGTCCGAGTCCAAGTTGAGACCCATCATGAACTTGATGCTCGACTCGCCGACTGCTTGACCGATGATCTCGATGAACGTCCCCACCAACTGTTCGGTCTGGGCAATTTCCGGATCGTGAGCTGGTTGTCTGGCAGGTACGGAATCAGGCGTACCTCTGTCATCTGTATCTCAACCTGCCCTCCGTCGCATGCTTCGACGACGGCGCGACCCGACTGTTGCTAATGCCCGGGCTAAGGAGGCTATGTCTAGAGGTAACATACAACTTACGCTCAGCACCTTGCAAGGTAATCGCACTGTACGCCCGACAAAATTTGGGAGACGCGCGGCGTTGACTCTGGGGGACTGATAGTCGCTCATCGACATTGTTGGGCTTGGTGACGCGTCACCGACCCGTCACGCTTACCAGCTGTTAGAAGCGTTCGTTTTGGACGGTTGCTATCCGCCCCCGCCGCGTCTAGTGCGAGGCCAGAACGGATTTCGAGTGACAAGGCATCGGTAGCTGTACAGGATAGCATGCCAGGGATATACCTCTGACTCGGATAATATAGCATGCTCGTGTATCGTAGACTACCAGGCCGAGGCGGGGCCCTGCTCAACACCGACTATCCTTCTCCGCTATCGATATCGCGTATCTCAACACGTCGTTCATCGACATCACAAAACCGAAGAAATCCAAGGCTGTCCCAGTGCCACTGGGGTGCCCTTTGAACGCTGAAATAGATGCCATGGTACAATTCTTATTCCTTTCCGACGCATTTCATAACAGAACATCATTCCAGATAACGCCCACAAATTATGCCCCACTTGAGTCCAACGACGGATGATGCTGAAGTGCACTGAGGGTCATGGTGTACCATCGTGCTCCACCAAGCTTAAATATGAATATAGGGCTCATGCTTTTGTGGGCATGTTTGAACTCTCAGAGGGACTTCCATTCACACTGCGTCATGTAGCTTTCAGGAAACCATCTCTTGCGCTGGCTTAGAAGTGAGCACGGAGGTTAATTTGCTTCGTATGCGTTGGCTTAAACTCGAACAGCGGCCATGTGGAACCCAGGGCATTTGACTTTCCGACTCATGACATCGCGAGCAGCGATCAAGTCCATATCAAGTGATACACGAGCGATATCATGTATCTGACCCTCAGGTTTCTGATCCACTCAAACGAATGCAGCATTACACATAATAGACTTCCGATCTATACCACGATCGATCATCAATATGTGGAAAGCGTGGCGTGAGGCATGACTAGACCTTCCTTCCCTCGAATGTCAGCGAATACTGTTCTTTGAATCGAACTACTTCGCATTTACTCTTCCAGGAAAAAGTAGTTACCCGCGGCTAGAAATATCGGATTTAGACCATCAGACGAAGCAGTGTCATATAAGCATACTCTTTTGTTCACGGTCTTTGATACTGTTTAACTTGTTCACACGAGGCCTGAAGTTGGTGGGATCACGCCGGAATGTAATCTCCAGAGAGGCCAAGAAGCGATTCATCCCCGAAAGGAGGGATTGCGGTCTGTACACGGCACTGAGTGTCGACGAATGCAACTACCATGCAACATACTTACGGCGTTGCCGTTGCCGTGATGGCAGGCTGGCCCTCAAAGACGATAACGCGGTCTGCAAGGTAAGTCGCCATGATGAAGTCGTGTTCAATGACGAACGCGGTCTTCTTGGCGTGGAGGATGAATCTGAGAATGGATAAGAGGACAGGTCTGGACTTCGAAATGTAATATCATACCGTTTAATGACTTTGCTGGCAATGATGCGTTGCTCAGAATCCAGGAAACTGAAATGAATTGCGTCGGCAAAATTTGCCCAGGAGTGACTGGGGTGACTGACCTGCTCGGCTCGTCAAGCAAATAAACAGACACGTTAGGTTTGCCTAATCCCATATCAGCCATGGCAAACTCGGAGACATAAAGAATACAGGTTACCCAATGCGAGGACGATCGCAACACGTTGCAGCTCTCCTCCAGACAACGTCTTTACTTCCTGATCCATAATGTTTTCCAAGCTCATTGGTTTTAGTACATCGCTCTGGAACTGCGGGTGCATGAAGGACTGCTTGATCTGTTTGAGCAAAAGCATGCGGACGGTCCCGGGGAACTTCGGCGATATCGTTTGCGGTTTGAGCGACACAGCAAGCTCCATCTTGTCCGTTTCGATATCCGGGGTTGTCACACCAGCCAACAGACGAACAAACGTAGTCTTTCCGGTACCATTCTCCCCGAGCATGACGACGATCTCTGAGTCGGTGAAACTGCCCCCTTCAACGGTCAGCTTGAAGTTGCCCATTGTCTTGGTCATCGCAGGGTAATTATAGTGACGTGTTTTGTCAACTATTAGCTCCTCTGCGGTCTCCACCATCTTGAAAGACAACGACTCTTCGCGGAAACGCAAGTTCTCGGTAGGGATGAACCCATCGAGGAAAATGTTGATGCCTAGTTCCAACGCGGTCGGCTAACGACAGGTCAAATCCCGCGAGCTACCCACCTTCACGAACAGAGTAAGGCATGGTGACAACCCCATACATGGATGGTTTCCCATATAGACAGCAGACAAAGTCGGACAAGTAATCCAAGACCGAAAGATCGTGCTCGACGGCTATGACGTAGCGGTTTGGGCTAAGCAATGAGCGAATAACTTCTGCGGCTTTCAATCGTTGCTTGATATCCAGATAACTCGATGGTTCGTCGAACATATACCTAAATGGGGTCAGAATAGAGAGCGAAGGAAGACTAAGGGTTAAGCATACACGTCTGCCTTCTGAATACAAGACATCGCGATTGCGAATCTTTGAAGCTCTCCACCCGACAATTGAGATACTTCGCGCTCGAGAACATTGTTTAATTCGAGGTCGTCGCACATGTTCTGCTTGTTGTCGAGTTCTAGCTTGGAATCCAACATTTGGTCTACAGTCATGTTGCCTTTGATCGCGCGTGGTATGTGATCGACGTATTGCGGTTTAATGAGCGCCTTGAGGTTATCCTCCAGGACTTTGGTGAAGTAATTCTGCAGTTCGGATCCGCGAAAGTATTTCAGGATCTCTTGCCAGTCGGGTGGATCCTGGACGGACAAGGTCTAATTGGTACATTTGAAAAGGTGGGAACGGATTTTGCGTACATCATATCGGCCCAAGTTGGGCTTGAGTTTTCCAGCAAGAATTTTGAGCGCTGTGCTCTTTCCGATACCATTAGTTCCGACGAGACCGAGAACTTGCCCAGGTCGGGGTGTGGGGAGCCGATGAAGCTTGAAAGCGTTGGCTGTATACCGGTGGGTGACCTCAGACTCGAGGTTGGTGGGAAGATTGATGATGGCAATAGCTTCAAAGGGGCATCTTACATAGATCCGTTTGAACAAACAAGAGCAGATCCCATCATGGACTTACTTCTTCACACATATACCACAGCCGATACATAGGAACTCGGATATGAATGCGATTTTGTCTGACGACTTCACTTCGATACAAAGTTTTCCTGAGAAAAAAGACGGGTCAAAGAGTGTTGTAATTCAGCACGATCAGAGAGGACACGCACCCATTTTTACAACAGGACATGACTGTGCCGGCACAAGTCAGCTCCAGAGAGCGAAATGCCTCGGATCTGCACACCTTTTTACATTCCTGGGCACATCGTTTTGGCTTGCAGCGATTGGAATCGACGATAGCGATACGAGTGATTTTGTCCGCCATAGATTGAATATTGGCTGACCGTTCTCTGCGAGTAAATATAAAGTACATTGGCACGTGACTGACTGGTATAGCACAGCCGCAACGCTGACTTGGATGGGATACACCATTTGGACTCGTCCAGGATGGGGAAGAATAAGACGACGTCCAACGAGAAGAAAAGCGCCGGAAACAAAGGTACCGCCAACACTACCGAGAAATCTGACGGCAAGGTGCGCATTTCCAACAATCTGCGCCTTGCGTCGAGACACCAGTCCTCAAGTCAAGTGCTGTGACAGACCAAGGGCGGGCTGAAACCCGCTACTGCGATAAACGTCCGTCATATATTATGTGAGAAGCAGTCAAAGGCGTTGGAGGCTCTGGAGAAGGTACAGGTATAACGACTTTCTGCGCGATCTTGCGTTGCGTTAACCATACTCAGTTGGGTCAGCGATTCGACAAAGTCGCCCAAGAGTATTCCGAGGACAAAGCCAAAGGTGCCCATCGCATCTGCCTTTGGTTGCTTCTCTTCCTGATTCAAGTTTACAGCCGGGGGGAGCCTTGGTTGGATGGCCCGGGGGTCGATGGTTGTATGTTGGCAGTAAAGTTCTACTGTGACTCGTCATACTGAGTTGATTGCCTTATGGTTCAGGGTGCGTTCCAAGATGCTGCGTTTGCATTAACGCCATCGACGGTGGACAAGCCTATTCTATCTCCACTGGTCAAGACCAACTTTGGGTATCACATTATTATGGTCGAAGGCAGGCGATAAGCCCAATCAAGTACATATGAATACACGTCTGTCCACACTTCGCAAACCGATCACCAACGAGGCAGACCCCTGCGTCATGCTAAGACCGGACGCTCAACTACATCGTCGTTCACCACTTCATCGGCAGCGACAACTGTTACCGCTCGAGTGATGATTGCGGTCCTGCGCTTTCTTCTCGGCTGCTCCACATCAGGATCGGGAGTGGTTCCCGAAGATGTTACGTCTGGTTGAATGGTGGTCCGTCTTGATGTGCTAGATCTTCTCGATTCGCCGTTGCTACGATCGACCGCTCGTTTGCGCTTATTCCCTGTGGATGGCGCAGCTTCGTTCAGGGATGCCGGTGAAACGCGTGAAACCTCGTCATCGTGACGACGTATGTCCTCCAAAAGGGCTTTGCCTCTCTGTTTGCTAGCTCTACCGTTTTTACGACGCCTACTTGTGCCATATTGCATGACAGCTTTCTTGAAGTCGACACCCTGCTTCTTGTGGAGGTAGTAATATGTGACACATTGATCAGCCGTCTTGTTCGGCAGCCGTTGGGCGATGAGACCAAATTGTTTCGGGTGCGCAGCGAACTCGTTGAGGAAGATGTCACGCTCCTCTTCAGTCCAATAATCTTGACCAGAAGAGGCACCATAAAATTCGGAAGGATCATCCACAATGTTGTTCGTGTCATCAAATAAGTAGGGCACAGAACCCTCAGTGACGGAGATCATGTCCGGAATCTTGGCCACGTTCTTGATCGCAAGATAGCTGGGATCAGTGAGTTCTTCCACGCCTAAGCTGGCAATGATCTGCTCCATCTCTAGGTCCGAACGGACAGCATCTCCCATGACTGCAGTCGAACGCCGGGTTGTCCTGCCACTTGACGGAACTGCAGACTCCTCCGGAATTCCAACGCCAGTCTTCTGGGCTTCATCAAGCCGCGCACAATGCTCTAGCCACCGTTCATGCAATGCTAAATATTCGGCTTTTAACCTGCGGGACTTTTCTACGATTTCAGACTGGCGTTCTACAAAGCGATCGACCAAAGATGATCGGATTGCCTCGTGTGTTGCCAGTCTACCAGAGGAATTCGCAACGATTAGCTCTTCTGATCGATGATTCTGGTTGCTAGGAGGAGGTGGGAGGTTCAAGTTTGAAACTACTTGATTGGCTCGAAGCACAGGGAATACACGTTCGGCACGCGATTGGCGGTCATAGCGGAGACGTTTGACTAGGACAAATCGAACACCCTCTCGGGTTGACTTGAGGTCGGTAGGTTGACATACAACAGAACGATGTGCCGGAGAAGCTGGGATGGTGCTGTGATCACTGACCACGATTCTCAACGAACTTGCAACTGGTTCAGGGGTGGCAATCACATTCGTGTGGTCGATGCTCGATCCAGGTTCTATAGCGCTTGATATGACGTCGGACTCCTTTTCCGGTACCTGTACGACGGGTGAGGGAGTTACTGTGGAGGATGTAGGAGGGGGCTCTCGGTATTCATTAGTCTCGAGAGTAGTAGAAATATCGAGAGCAGCACGCTCTGTACTTGTAGACGATTCTGCAGCTACACAACAATCGACTTTTGACGATGACCCTTCAGGCGAGGGGCAAAGAGAACCAATGGTCATGGAATCTGTTTCCACGTGCGGAGTCACAGCTTCATGAGGCGATGCTGCAACGCATGGTCAGCATTGGTGCCTTCTTAATCCTCGCAGCACACGCACCTCTGTGAGGTGTTGCGTCACTGCAAGATACTGATTTAGGGATCGGGAGTGGCGAGGCGTTACCTTCCAGAGCCTCTTGATTAGCTGCGTAATTCCCATTCGTGAAAATGGTCTGGTGGCTAGACGACTGCTTGTTGGCCGAGATATGTACAACTATTCCCGGACATTTGGAACGTTCTAATGGAGCGTTGCCAGCATCGCCTGGGAACGGTACCTCGTTCGTGACGCGCGAGAGTGCCTTCTCCTGCACTGGTTGGATCGACAACTGGGGAAGAGTAGACGTTTCATCGAGTTCGGAGATACCGGACCTGGAACGCCTAGGCGATCTTGACGATGATCGAGATTCGGACTTTGTATCAGGACCCTCCCGAAAAATAGAACTTGCTCGAGAGAGGGATAGTGAGGAAGAGAGGGATTGGTGGCCACTATCAGCAACAGGAAAGTGTATCGAACTGCTTTGGTATAATTCCGTTTCAGCGAGTGGACGAGGTGGCGGAGAACGATGCTGTAACTGTGGAAGCGAAGCGGACAGTCGAGGAGGGGTACTCGAAATTGAACTTCCTTGGCGCTCTTCCGCACGATCAAAGCAGGTAGGTCTGCGCTGGTAACTTACACTATCGCTTGTGTGGGATGATGTCCAAGCATCGTCCTGGTACTGAGGTCGATATGTGTCGGCAGTCCGCGAAAAGGACCCGAGATCGCGCACAGCATGGAGGGCGGAGGAGGGGCGGTAGCTGTCATAGTGTGGTACGAAGTCTGAGCGTATAGCAGGCTTTTGCGGTGAGAGGTCTCGTGAGGACTGCCGCCGACGATCTCCATAGCGATCGAAGGTGGAATCCAATCTACAAAACACCAAGTGTTATGGCAGTCTTACCTCTGATGATACAACATACAATCCATACCGAGTAAGTCTATCAAATTGTGGTTGTTTCCAACCCTCCTGAGGTTCAAACATCCTCTCAGCTAGGGTATCACGATGATTTTTGTCCCACGGTGGTGGACTTGGAGAAAGTCGTTTATGCTGCCATCGAGAGGCGTGGTCCCATTGACGAGATTCCTGTGGTCTTGCGCGGTCATAACGAGGGGGAGACGGACTACGGCTATAGTACCGCTGGGGCCTGTAAACGTTCGGCCTGTAGCTGTTGGGATGATCATCATAGTGTGTACCACCTCGAGGTTTATAGCTATCATAAGTGAGCCGCCTTGTAAATGAACCTGGAGAAGTAGATCTACGGCGAGAGAAGTGCTATGCAAAAGCTTTCAGGAACTGATGGAGTAAGGTATTTGATCTGACTGACATCGTATGATGAAAAACCAGTTGGAGGTCGGCGGAAATCATGGGGCAGCGACGTTCCAGTTGGAGACAGCTGCCCGTAGCCGATAGAGGACATGTTCAAGATAGCTCTTCAGAGATCTGATGTACCGTCAACAGTCTTGGAAGAGAAAAGAACGCTGGGAATGTTGAAGTTCGAGGGTCGCGGAAACTATATTGCGACACGGTCCACGAAACTGCAGGTCGAGACAACTTGAACAGTGTCAAAACTGGAGTCCTACCGATTGTTCTTTAAACAGCGCGTGGAATCTGAAGACAAGAGGGGAGTACAAGGGAGAGAACGTTTGAAACTCCGCTGGCCATAGTCAATTGGTCTGAAGTTTGAACGCGTCCAAGGCGTGAACTTGCTATGGACTCAGCTCCTGCCAACCCAAGCCACGGTCTCAAGGAGCCCCAGAGACTCCCTTTTGAGTCCGCCAAGATACGAAGACTCGTCCTAGGCTCTTACTGGACTATAATCATCCTTGCCCTTCCGTTCTGGTGGAGGCTCACAAGTATCGAACGTATAGCGCTGCCCTCGGTCCGTGTAAGGGCGCAGCTCGACAGGAAACTCGTATTTCCCGTAGAGGTACAACTTGATGCAGCGAGCTTTGAACACAGTGCCCCCCGTTTGGCGAGAGAGCTCAACGAAAGTCTTGCTCAGACTCTTCATGCTTCCCCTACGTGGAGAAACCTAGACGTTCGGGTGGGTATTGGCGAGAGCGCAGGTGCGAGGAACCGAGCGGAAGGACACGCATGCAGTTGGTAATAAATGCTATAGAGGACCCAGGTTCGCCTTCAAATGCATATACTGTTGTACTCGGGGATCGCACCGCCGTCCAGCACCCCAGACAGTTGGTTGTGAGCCCGGAGGATGCATCAGGTGGGTCGGATCGTAATTTATACACCCTCAGCGCCTCATGCACGGTAATGGACATTCAGTTCACCGGCTGGCCAGTATTTTGTCTGGTCTGCTTGCGCCCGAGATCTCCCCGATGCAGGAACAACGCGTTTTTCAATACAGCAACCGCTATCGGCTTGCTTTCACGTTGTTGAACGAAAATGCCGCATCAGATCGTCTCGTTCATTCTTGGGACATTCAATCTGCAATTGTAGGAAAGTTGTCCTGTGTCATTTGAGTTCCGACGGCTGATCAGAAGCCTGCAGACCACTTGTTTCCAATTATTTCCCAATTGAATGTGCTCCATAATATCACCGTCGAAAGTCAGGTTCAATACCATGCACCACTGGCGTTCAAACCCATGCAATTTACCGACGGCAACACTTCCTTCCACGGCGTCACTCCTGAGGATCTGACCGTATTCATCAACTCCGCTGAATGGTCATTGTGTAATTATCCTGTCAACTGGACGTTCGGGAAAGAGTTTTGATGCATGATTCAGCTTCCAGTGTCTCCAATGACCCAGTCCTTCATTTTGTGTTGTTTGTACCGTCGTCATTCCGACAGCCGCTTTGTATCCTTGACGCACACGGTAAGCGTTCATTAACTTTCAAGTGAACGGGCAACTGGAGTAATTTCAGGGTCACCCACCAATCAAAATGCATTTCTTCTGTCCCAATGGGGTGGCATATTCATTCTCAACAGGCATGCGGAAGATGTGATGATGACGCACTTGACAACGGCGGACCTGGTGCCTGTCTTTTCTGCATTTTCTAGTCAGCTAACTGCCTTGTTGGGTGTTCCTTCCCTTCCTCGTGGCGTGCGGTCCAAAGTGGATTCACCGCTATCCGACTGGCAGCTAGACGCCCTCCTGCGACACCGAATCTCGGAGAATATTTTGAGCAGCCAACAGACACTTCACAGTATCGTGAAACTCGTGGACCAAATTGAAGCTATGCCTGTCGACCAAAAGGTCAGGGGGGACGTGCACAATGCGTTATCAGCTCTTGAAGAGGTCTATCCCATTTCGGTTCGCCTGTCATTATCCTAACGAGGTGACTTTGTCATAGGCTTATCGATCCGCGGTGGAACACCCAGCGGTTCCTTTGCGACGGTCCAGTGAGGCTTTGTCTTTGGCATCGCATGCTTTTTTTAATCCCGGCATGTTGGCAATGCTGTACTTCCCTGCCGAGCACAAATATGCTGTTTACACCCCCTTGTTTGCTTCTATCTCAGTGCCTCTGATAGTCGCGCTCGGAAGAGAGATTTATGCCTGGAGAAGGGAACGTCGGGCGACGAGGAATGGATGACTATACTCTGTTTAGTGCACCGGTGCTAGGTAGAATGCAGGTCACTGCCAAACGAAAGAAAAAAAAAACTTTTCCCCGTTCTCATCGCCATTCTCATAGCCATTATTTAGTGTGTCACGTGATGACTACGATCGACGTCAGTACTGCTGCGGTGTGCCGTTGCACTAGTAGTAGGAAGGCACTGCCAACACCACGGTGCAACTAGCTTTATCTTTTGACAACAACAAGGCCGCTTTAATAATTTGTCGCCATGAGCACAAACAAAGTGAACGTTGATGGCGTTATGCTCTTTGAGCAACCATTCGCACGCGTACGTTGTACTGTCCTTGGAGCGGGCACCTCTCACACCGAGATGCATGTTAGGTACCCTACGAGAATTATCGCAAAGTATTTCGTGCATCTCAAAGGAATATCGAGCGTGAATTGGGTAACGTACAGACAACGTCGAATGAACTCCAGAAACGTTCAAAGGGAAACGAGGTCAACCTTGAGGATGCCGCCAAGGCCGTTGATGGGATGATAGCGCGAGTAGAGAATCTTAAACGCAAGGTCGGGACCTCATGTATTGTGCATCCTGGCAATGATCCATCAGATGCGTATTCTGCACAGCTTTCGGACCTGCAGGAAAACAATGGCAGGCCGACACTGGATGTTACATATGAACGGCTTCAGCACCTCGCGTTGGTTGAGGCTCTACCGACCACGAACTGCCCTGATTTTTCACGTTGGGCGGACACAAGGCTGGACCGATGGTTGGTTGACTGGACACTGCGCACAGGCCGAGAAAAAAGCGCAAGGAAACTAGCCCAAGAAAGGGGTATTGAAGTACGTTATCCCTGTTGTCAGTCTCTGCTGGACCACACGTTGAAAGCTCGTATCATTAGACCCTTGTGGACATTGATCTTTTCATGGACATCCACAGGATTGAACGCGCGCTTTTCCGGCACAGCTGCAGCGAAGCTATAGCGTGGTGCAGCGAAAATAAAACGGCATTGAGAAAAATTAGGGTGAGTTCCTGAGCTAAGCCATTCTGAACTCACACAGCAATTTCCGGTACTTTGCAGAGCACTCTCGAGTTCGAGCTCCGGCTTCAAGAATACATTGAATTGGCCCGCGCTCGCAAAACACAGGATGCGATCACGTATGCGAAAAGGTACCTTGTTTCGTGGCAGGAGACCCACTTGCAGCAAATTACGCAAGCGATGGCACTCCTAGCTGTCCAGCCCTCAACGACTTGTGGACAGTACAAGGTTCGTGGCGTATTGAAACGATTTCCACCGAGCCTCACGACGTTGTAGCGTCTCTATGACGAGTCCCGTTGGAACTCACTGATTCAAGCATTCCGCCTCGCTATTTATTCGTTGAACAGTTTGCCGACGGAACCGCTTTTGCATCTTGCGCTTTACGCTGGCCTAGCTTCCCTGAAGCTACCCGCTTGCTATGATGTCACGCATAATGTCGACTGTCCGGTGTGCGATCCCAATATCAGCGTTCTCGCCAAAGAGGTACCCTTCAGCCACCATGCTAACTCCACGATTGTTTGCTATTTGAGCGGTAAAATCATGGATGAGGATAACATGCCGATGGCCTTCCCCAATGGACGTGTTTACTCGACAGAGGTGCGATAAAATTGCGGTTGACATGAAGCTGCGCTTACAACTCTACCCGTGGCCTATGTAGGCACTCGAAGAGATGGCCGCCAAGAACAACGGCAAAGTCACATGTCCACGATCTGGTCAAGTCTGCGAATTTACTGCATTGAAAAAGGTTTTCATCTCCTGACCTCGAACGTTGCATGTATCGTTGGCATCCATGACAATTCGCTCGTCTGTGGTGACGCTAGTATAACGCATTCTCGCAGAACACGTGTGGGTCGGAAGCGATAATCATTACCATGGCTTTGCTTTTTGGCTTTTGGAAGCTGTATGTAACCCGAACCAATACTTACACGACTCATCATGAATGATCAAGTGGGCGGATGTGTTGTACCTGTCCAACGCGTGCTTGGGAATGGAATCAAGATCCCATGCTACTTTCCCACGGCCCATAACCATCCAGAATGAGCCTTCTTTTTTTGTATTGGACCCCCGGCATTGTCCCCTTCACCTGCAAAGCTAGAAAAGGGCCGCACCACCAGATTTTTCATTCGACTCGCTTCCATGCACAGGCGCATGCCTTTATCTGTCTCTTCGAATGGAATTAATAGACCCGACGTGAAGTCAAAGCGGACAGCTGTCAACTCGCTGACGCTCTCTTGGAGCGAGATACCAGAGTGGCAAAGGGACAACGAGTACATCCTGAGTGGATACCGTCCGTAAGCACTCCTGGCTACGATGATTGGTGGCTTGGTCCGTCCGTTATGGCAAGGGCTGAGTATATGGTTTCTTCAGGGTGCAAAACAGGTGGTCTGGTTGCGTTGCCTCGATCTTTGGCTGTAAGTTGTACGCGTCCCTTCATAGACGCTCACAAACACTGCCATTTTCCAAATGGTCAGATCTTCACAACGAGACTGGTGAGCCTAGATAGTGTCCAGCCTTGGTGCTCCTCGTAGTGAACGCAGATATGCAATCCGATATTCACCCAGTGAACATTCACAGTCACTTTTGGGGTGCAATACTCTTCATTATTTTACTCGCAACCTTTCAGACGAGACACGTGGCGGTATACGAGACCACGACGTGGGTCGATACCTGCGTCGTTGCAGTCTTCCTTCTGTCGGCTGTCTTCTGTTTGTCCGCCAGCGCTACATACCATACGTCTACGTGCCACTCTCAGAAAGTGAGTTTTCCCCAAACCGAAACAGTTCGAGACGCTTTAGCGAGACAGGTCTCTGTTAGGTGTCATGCCTTGGACTACATTGGCATCATAGGTCGGGACGTTGCCATCACCTTGTCTACGATAGCCCTTGACTGATCTCTCTCTCTCGGTAGTACTTACTGTTGGGTCGTTCGTGCCTTGCATTTTTTATGGTTTCTCCTGTGATCCCCTGTCTCGGACCATTCATCTCCTTGCCATCGCATCCGCTGGTGCCTGTAGGTGCTCCCCAAAACTTTGCGGACGTTTTATGATCGTCATGTACGACAGGTGCCACATGCATCGCCTTGAATCCCGAATATGCGAAGCCAAGCCATCGGAGTGCAAGAACGGGGGTGTTCATTGCCCTTGGACTATGCGCGGTTGTGCCTGTCACGCAACTGGTCACGAGACATGGTACAATGAAAGTATTCTCGGAGATGGGCTTTGCTTGGCTGCTCACCTCGGGTACATTATACATAGTGGGTGCATTGATTTAGTGCGTTATCCTCGTTCGCCGTGAACTTGCGTGTCTGATGCGTTTTTTTGATTTCATTCCCGCTCAGCGCCAACCGCATTCCGGAGCGGATTGCACCTGGAAAGTTTGATTGTTTTTTCGCCTCGCACCAGATTTTCCACGTCTGCGTCGTCATGGCCGTGCTGGCTCACTGGATCTGTGTGTTGACTGTGCTCGGGCACTGGCACTCTGACATGGGTGGTGCATGTGACGCGTGACCAATTCACCGTGTTTCCCACGCTTCGGAGACACAGCACCCACACCCCAGTGATAAACGGAGAGAATGTACACGTTGGCGGGGTGTTTCCAAATGAATGTGGATTGTCATATAGAAATTCGGCTGTGGAATCTCCGGCCTCACTCGGAACCGCCCGCGATCGCAATCTGCAGCTGTACATCTGGCACTCCAGTCGGAGAAGATGCGCGGGCTTAGTGCTGGGACGATCGGCTTCCGACGGGAGTCTATGACGAATAAATGGGCGTAATGCCCCGCCGCACCGATACCTCGAGGCGTAAAACTTCGCCTTAGGTACTTGGTCGTACTGCGCTCAGGGTTGATACCTTGAAAATCTTGCCACCAGATTTTTACCCCCCCCCCCACAGGTGACGGGGACTGAGAAGGCACAGAATGACTCCGATGCTGCATTAATGTCCAAATGCGTGTTGCAGGTTGACGGCGGCCTCTCCTTGCACGCGACTTTCATTCCAATGGTCTCGCAAAATCGCGGCACCGAGGCGATTGATCGTCAAGATCCATCTTGGCCAGATTTGGATTCCGCCTGTCTGCCAGTGGTGGTAGGCACCTTGGCTATGAAGCGTGTTGCTCTAATGTCATGATATTCACAGGACTCAGCGTGCACTTTGACTGCAACTAGTTAAAAGAGCAGCCTCTAGTTCTGTTCTGTCCCTCGCCGTCTTCCTCCCTTATCAAAAACTACTCCCGCTCCCCGAACCATGTACACAGTCGGCCTGCAATCAGCTGCCGACGCCTTTCTTATGTCGAGCCTCAGGGCCCAAGTGGTCCTGGCTCTTTTCATTCTTTTTGCCCTTCTCGTATTTGGTCATGGCTCCTCCAAGGACGACATCTCCGCACATGCCCCTGTTTATTTGCCTGGTTCCCATCTCCTCGCCATCGCCCCATTCTTTCGACGACGCTTCGACTTTCTCAATGACGGTTTTCGCAAGACGGGAGAAAAGTTATTTCAATTCAACATGTTGCGCGTTCGTGCCCCACCCACTTCTCGGACTACGATGTGGGTTACTAACATCATCCCCAGGAGACCGTCATCGTCGTATCCGGGGAGTCGGCACGAAAAGCGTTTTTCGCAAACAGGGCTTTCGATTTGACAGAAGGGTTCAAGGTTCTGTCTGGTGCGGTATGTGCTGTCTTCCCTAGTGTATCGACATTGGTTGTAATGTACCGCCACTAGATCCCTATGGTCAAGGGTGTCACTTCCGATCTGCAAACCCGCCGAATAGCCCTCATCCACAAACGTCTCGCTTCCGTGCAGAAAAATGACCACCTTAGACAACGTACGCGTGGCTAACCTCCATTCGTGTATGTCGCCTAACATTTCCGATGCAGTTATTGTCCCCATTCTAGAGGATTGTCAACGCGTTATGGACACTTGGGGAACCAGCGGGACATTTGATCCCTTTGAAAAGATATATGAAGTATGTTCCTGAACAACAGTGTCGTGTTTACAGCAATTAATGGCTTCCCCCATTCAATCACAACAGCTTATTTTCCAAACGACTGTGCGTAGTATCACTAGTCAAGAGATTGCAGACGACCCGGCATTGGTTGCGCGGCTCAAAAGCCTGTACGATATATTGGACAGCGGAACTACTCCCACGACTGTTCTGCTTCCCTGGCTGCCAGGCCCGAGCATGCTTAGGAAATTACTCGCGACCAAGAAGGTTTACGACATCATCTCACGGGCCATCGATATTCGGGTGAAGAGTGGGAAACCTCAAAACGACACACTCCAGATGCTCATTGACGCGCAGGATGAGCGGCTGGTGATTGTGGGAGTGAGTGATCACATGTCATCTTTCTCGTATCCACTAACTCCTCTCTAGTTCATAATGGGTTTGCTAGTTGCGGGAGCCAGAGCGACTGGTACTACAGCGTCATGGCTCGTGACATTTATTGGCAACAACGTGGAATGGAAGGACAAGGCTATCCGTGAGATCGAGGGACTGGTGTCGGCGTACCGTCCAGAAGCGGCGGCTGGTATCTCGCTCCCGTCGCTTTTGGCATCCATTCCATTGGAAGCTTGGGAAGCAGAAACACCTGTTCTAGATGCCCTTATCCACGAGACACTTCGAATTGCGCAGCCACACACAGCCATGCGTCGCAACCTTGGACCTGACGCAGTGATTGATTCCAAGACCATCCCTTCAGGGGCATACGTTGTTTATCCATTCTCGGACGTTCATCTTAACCCGGAACTATATCCCGATCCGTGGAAATTCGACCCGAGCCGCAAGGAGGCGAAGACGCCGTTCGGCTACGTTGGATGGGGAGGTGGTGAGTGTGCATTGCAGTTGCGCCATTACGTGGTTGGCGGTGAAGTTCACACTTTGGGTTGACAGGAAAGACGATCTGCCTTGGCCAGCGCTTAGCGAGAATGGAGCTCAAGCTCATCACTTCGATGATGCTACTGCGATTTCGGTATTCGATCGTGGACTCGCGAGGTGCACGGCCCGAGCCACGACCCAACTGGAACGACATCCTCTTGTGTCGCCCTGACAAAGACGTTTATTACCTTGCTTATGACAAGACCGAGTTATCATTATAGGTCAAGCTGGGCATTGACCACCGGACTCATCCCTGGACTCGTTTGTACCATGACCTTGAACCGCATCATGCACATCTTACATCATTCAGCACACGCTCACTTTGGCCATTCAGATCTAACAACGTTTTCTATTATGTTTATCAACTTTGCATAAATTCTAGGATTCCGAACTGACTCGGGACCGCGCGTACTTTGGTACATACACACTCATCTTAACCATACTTGTTTTAGTTATACATACCTCTGGTCACCGCTGTACTTTTCAATTATCACATACCCAATTACTCGTTTTTATATAGAGTCTAGGTAATTGTTTAGAGCAATTAGTCATGTTCGGTATAGTTCAAGTCTAGGCAAGACAAGACGAAGTTTGAGATGCATCAAAAGCGACATATTTATCTTACCGTCGGTGAATAACAAGACTCTAAGTAAAACACACAAAACGTCGCGATGCGTTTTCGCACGTCCGGAACTGCAAATGTCATTCGAAGAAGAAGAAGTTGTCCTTTGATTTGACTCGTGTTGACCTTTGACTTCGCGATCGTGGTTTGTCGTTCTGTCTAGTCTCGGAGAGGATCTGAGCTGCCTTGTCCTTCTCCTCTTGTCTCCTTCTCACGATCCATTCTTCTTTGCTCCTTCTTTCCCTCTCTACTATCCGGGCCCGCTTCTCTCTCGATGGCTCCCACTTGCTCCGTAATATCCGGCGAACAGCTTCTGGACTGATCTTGAACTTGTCCGCGAGTACCGCACACGAAAATGTGTCCTTGTCGAACGCGTGCAGGGAACGAAGTCCGTCCATGGCATCGCGCGACACTTTACGCGTGGGGCTCCAGCCACTCGGGAACGCCTCTTTGATCGTTTCGCGATGCCGTCGCCACTGCTCAGGGGTTGGAGCTGCAGTAGGATGCGTTTTGGGTGGTGGTGGTGGTGGTTCGTCCTCGCTCAGATCGGGAGACGGACCGTCGTTGTTAAAGAGGAGGGAGGTGGGGGGAACGTGTCCGGCCAGCTGCCAGTTACGCGGGAGGATGCGCTGCGAGTAGAGACGACGCCCGGCGACGGAGAGGACTTGTTGGATTCGCAGAGACATGGTTGGTGTAGAGAGGGTGTCGTTTACACTCCGCGATTTTGGCTGTCGGCATCCCCCGATCATGCATGCGTTTCGACTGGCCCCCGACTTTTGACCAACGTGCTCAACATGGCGGACGTGTCCGACGCAAAGATCAACGAAGGTCAGCTCTGCTCGTCCACGCGGTAGTTGTGGTTTGAACCAGCATCGTGTTCGCTGACCCTCCAGCCTACTTGGACGTGCGTTCCGACAAATCCGACACTAACTGGTTACTTTTGGATTATGAGGTCAGGGTGGCCCTTCTGCCTTCACTGTGGCTTGCCCTGACACGCCTGACGCACACACCAGTCCGATCGCTCAGACAAGCTCGTAGTCACAAGGACAGGCACACACGGCCTCTCGGAACTCCGAGACGCTCTCGATGACTCCAAGGCCTCTTACGGCTATGCACGCGTCACTTATTCCAATGACAAAGAGTCCCGGCGCGAAAAGTTCATTCTTGTCGTATGGATCGGATCGGGTTGCAAGGTGATGCGCAAAGCCAAGGTCGGTTTCCCGGTCTTTCGTTTACGTGCGGCACCGCGTGGTCTCTCTTTCCCTGACGCATATCACACACACATTCCACCCTAGTTGTGATGCCAGTATGCCAATCAACTCACTTTGTTCTCCTGCACATTTTAGATTTCCGTCCATACTGCAAATGTCAAGCAGGTGTTGCGTGTTTACTCAATCGAGGTGGCCGCTCGTGAAAGGGACGACTTGAAAGAGGGCCCCATCATCTCTAGGCTGCGTAAAGTGAGTGACGCATTTCAAATGCCTCATACTTGACCCTCCTTGCTGACACATCTGTTCAACGGAGGCCGGTGGCGCGAGTTACGATGGAGTCTAACATGTACCCTTATGGACACAATCCTGTACAGTCATGCATGTCAGATCTCCACCAAAGCCTGCATCATATGTCAGTTGCGACTAGGTTTGCACCGCCGCGACCAAAAAGAATGGATGCATTCTCCATCTATGGCTGCATCAACCTCCACAGGGGTAAATTGTTCAGTTGGCAACAAGAGCAAACCTTGTTAGGTTTTCGATGCCCTCGTCTGTCAACCGCATGCCCATCCAGCCGTCCATGCGCTTAGCCAACAAAACTTTTTCGTAAAATGCGATGGAAGGCTCGTTCCACTGCAAATGCCTGAATGAAATGTCAAACGTAGGCACACCAGGCACGTGCACCCACCGTGAGTACGGACCAATCGAGACGTCCGCAGTTCTATCGAGAAAAGAAGGGAACCGTTGGCCCACGATGGGGAAGTAAAAAGCAAGCTACCTTTTCTTGTGCCACCTTACCGAGCTCGGCGAACAGAGCCTTGCCAACTCCTTTATTCCTGGCCTCTGGTTTCACAAACAAGTCCTCGAGCTGTAGCGGGCGCTCGTGTCAAGAATGGACGCGATGCCCGTGCCCACGGACGTACATACAGCCCTGGTCTTCCTGTCCAGGTGGAAAAGTTGAAAAAGTAGAGAGCCATGCCAAGGGGCACGCCGGGTTCCGCGGGAGTGCCTTGCAACGCGAGGAGGGCATGTGCATAGCCCTTTTCGAAGATATTTTCTCTGAACTGCGGAAGGTGGGTGGGTGCTGATCGTCACAGACAGGGGTGCTTACCAGCTCTCCGGTGGCTTTTGCGGACTCCGGCTCCTTCTCGTATACGGCCTATATGCAAGAGTCAATGGCTGGGCGCATGATGTGGCAGGGTAGGTCATACGAGATCGCGGACAAGTTGTAGGAGGGCATCCTGGAATGACTTGGTCAGTGACGGACGTGGCGGCACCCTGGATACGCACGACATCGTCGATGGTAGCAGGACGGATGTGGAATTGAATGGGAGACATGATCGATGTCGGTAGAGATTATCTTATCTGCACACGCCGTTGTCATTGGGTAATTGGGTGGGTCGTTTGTGTACACGTATTTGCGTATAAACCTTGTCTGTAACTTTTCGTCGTACACGACACATCCCCCCCTTCTACCGCAGGCATATCTGATCCTCGCCTACCGCCCCTCATGGATCCCGCAAAATTGGCCAAACTGCAGGCGCAGGCTGCAGCCAACCGGCTTGGTGAGCGATTTTTGGTCAGCCATGCTCGCGGTGTGGTCATCGCTTCATCTCTCTGCCTCTTTCCCCCAAATCATTCCTTCTAACATGTTCCAGGTGGAAAGGGTACTATGCGTCGGAAAGTTGTCCGGAAAACAAAGCCTTCTGCCGCACAAGACGACAAAAAACTACAGGCCGCCCTTAAGAAACTCAATGTACAACCTATTCCCGGAGTAGAGGAGGTAAACATGTTTAGAGAGGATGGAAACGTACTACATTTCACCGCTCCAAAAGGCACGTCCTCCATTTGATCCCATTCCAAATTAATCCCCTTGTATACATCGCCGATGTATATTTTTTCTCTCACCACGACGTATTCCGTCGGCCGAACGGGATGTGGGGTATTAATCTTGTGTTGCTATTTTCTGAACAGTTCACGCCGCGGTGTCCGCCAACACTTTTGCTATCTATGGCGCAGGCCACGTCAAGGAGCTTACAGAGCTAGTCCCGGGTATTCTAAACCAGCTCGGCCCTGATTCCCTCGCATCACTGCGCAAGCTCGCAGAATCTTACCAAGCAATCCAACAAGGGCAACAGAGGCCAGCAGCAGGTGGTGCTGACGACGATGACGACGATGTTCCTGACCTCGTCGAGAACTTTGACGTTGAGGGCGAGCAGGCGACCGCTGCGGCGGCCGATGACAAGGAAAAACTGGACGACGTGAACTGAGCATACGTGAGGACGGCGTGGTTTGGGTTTGCGAGCAAGTGTTGCTGACTGGCATGTCTGTCATTTGGGTCTGTCGCTAGCAAGAAAGGGGGATTACCAAACAAAACTGTAATTCTGGATGGTGATAACTCCTGATTTCTCTTTCACGCTTCGTCTGTTTTTTCTCTCTCCTACTGTACGACTTTTCGCGATGATTGTGTCAAAAGGTCCTGCACTCGTTTGCTCGTACTCTACTCACATGCTCGGTTCGCTCCTGTTTGCTTGCTGTCGTCCCATCTGTCTGTTCTTTTCTTCGTCGCACCTTTCTCCATGCAATTGACGACGTTATCACGCCAATGTTCGGCTGTATTTCTTTCTGGAATTTCATCCAGGGTGTTGTAGGTTGACCTTGGTAGCCCCCTTGACCATGCGTTACCCTGTTTGAATGGCTTCGGGTGGTGGGTTGATTGCTGCTTTGCCCATCGCCGCAGGTGAGAGACACGTGTCCATTTCTTCAACATGTACTGCGAACCGTCGTGAAAATTCAGTAGCATGCATGGGCTTGACTCGGCCAATACTTGGGATTTGCAGGCTAGTAGTAGTCTTGCAGGTTCGGGTGGGTGATAGTCTCCGCATGCGACGCTCCTGTATCGCAGTGCAAGTCTATGCTGCTCTACCAAGATTGCGAACCGCAGCAGGGGCAGAGTTCCGCGACTCGATATTCAGGTCGAGACTCGAGAACCCAAAGGTTCGGCTGTGCAGTTCTTGTGTTACCCGGCAGGACGTTCGATCGCGATCATCATCGTTGACAGCTCAGTGCGCGGTGTTCAGTATATCCTTCTCGTTCTCAGGCCGGCTTGAGCCAACCTGCGCGTGATCCCTTGTCCCCATTGCCTCCAGATTGCGGCGCTCGTGGGTGAAACCAGCCCTATTGTCTGTGTACGTACTACTACATTCTCCCGGAAATCCCACCATCACGTCAGATAATCTTAGAGTCCCCCCACAGCCACTCATAGATGGGCTGGTCACCAGCCTTAGCTACGCGATCGCTGACACGGTAGTGAGTATTTATGAGTTACATCCATAAAAATGGCGGTTGTTGCGAGGCGAATCTTGTCCCCTCAACTGGGCCGACTACTCACCCTTCAATAGATCTCGAAAACGTCGTCTTGCCCAATGCCCAGAAAATTTACTCACTTTGAAACGCACGGTGAGTGACCGCCCATATAGCTATTCATTGATGTCTCTTCGATAACCTTGCGATTCGTAGATATCCGTTTCCCGACATCGCTGACGGGAGACGGAACTGATGCGATGTGAGTGACCCCCCATGCATAACACTTTAAATGGGAGTTTCGGCCCTCCACTGAGGTACATCGGAGGCTCAACTGAGGTCTTGATCACGTAGGAACACAGACTGCGACTACTCCGCGGCATATGTGACGCTATACACTGATTACGGTCTAGTAGGCCATGGAATGACGTTCACTATCGGCCGGGGAACTGATATCGTGAGTCATCGAGATGTTAGATGCGACGGCGCGTGTCCTCGCTTTTCACTCATCAATTAGAGTGCCGCCTGTGCCACGAGTATCTAGCCTGACCACAGCCACAAGCGGGTGGATGGAGGCACATTGCCTATACGACGAACATACACGAGAGAACGATTTTCCAGTGCCTGTGGCTCTATTCTCATCTTTCATCTATATAATGGACCCTTGATAAACAAACGGTGATCAATGTTTTCATGGGCAGGTCTGCCATGCCATTCAAGTGGTATCCCAGCGCTTGATCGGCCGCGATCCCGAGGAGTTTTTTGAGAACATGGGTCAGGCCTGGGATTGGATGTCCGGTGACCCTCAGTTACGCTGGTAAGCATCCACGATCTGATGTGTTTGCGTGAGATCGTACACTCAACTTGCATGCATGCCCCCGTCGGCGGTGTTTATGCCAGGATCGGCCCGGAGAAGGGTGTCATTCATCTCGCGCTCGCAGCCGTCGATAACGCGGTGTGGGATATGTTTGCAAGGTCTCGAAAAAAGCCGCTCTGGAAGCTTATCGTGGACATGACCCCCGTACGTCGTTCTTACATTTCTCACATGATTGGATCGAATTAGATCTCGACTGCATTTCGGTACTGATTATTCCGTTGCCATGAACCTCGTGGATGCGGTCTTCTAGGAAGAACTCGTCAGCGCGACGGCATTTCGGTACATCACTGATGTACTCACACGTGAGGAAGCGCTGGCGATGCTGAAAGCAAAGGAAGGAGGAAAACGAGAAAGGGAGGCGTATGTGAAAAAGGTCGGGTATGTGCAAACTCCACTTAATCGACGGCTTATCAGCGATAACGTGCCTGGTAGATATCCTGCTTACATTACTTCTGCCGGATGGCTCGGTGAGATTGGAATTGAATCAAAAAAGAGTTGATACCATCTAACATCTGCTGCGGACGATTTGATTAGGCTATTCCGATGAAAAGGTTGCACATCTCACGAAAGAAGCGATCCAGGCTGGGTGGACACACTTCAAGATGAAAGTCGGCGCCTCGCTTGAAGATGATTTACGACGGGGGAAAATGATCAGGCGTATCATCGATGACCCAAAGAATTATGCTGCCGGTATGTGAAAACTTGACGATCAAGTGTATGTACGTGACGCGAGTCATCGGTTAGACAAGCCCCTTCGCGATCCCAATGGCCCAGAGTTGAAAGGGAGGAACGCGGGTCCGACGGGAGCGGTGCTGATGATTGATGCGAACCAGGTGTGGGACGTTGATGAGGCTATCAGATATGTAAAAGCACTCAAAGAAATCCGACCATGGTGTGTGAAGTTGGTGTCGACTGATGACAAACATTGATGTTATGTGCAGGTTCATTGAAGAGCCAACCGCGCCGGATGATATTCTTGGACACGCAGCCATCAGGCGGGCACTCGCCCCGTACGGGATCGGCGTTGCAACGGGGGAACATGCACACAACAGGATGACATTCAAGCAGCTGTTCCAGGCGGAAGCGGTGGACGTAGCACAGATCGATGCGTGTAGGTTGGGTGGGGTCAGCGAAGCGCTTGGCGTGCTTCTAATGGCGGCCAAGTGAGTGGGACCCTGGTTTCTTCGATGACGGACTGTTTCTGAAACACTGGGGCGTGGTGTAGATTCGGCGTGTTGGTGTGTCCGCATGCTGGCGGTGTCGGACTCTGCGAACACGTCATTCACCTGAGGTGGGTGCTATCAATGGACTAGAGAGGATGGGGGCCGTCTGAGTATGAATCGGCGTTTTACAGTTTGATCGACTACATTGCAATCTCTGGGTCGATGGAAAGGAACGTCGTCGAATACGCGAACCATTTGCACGAGCATTTTGTGTACCCGTGCTCAATTAATGAGCAGGGACGGTACGTCGTTCCGGAGAATGAGAAAGAAGGATACAGGTGAGTGGAGATGTGGCGTAGATGGGGGTGTTTCTGACACGAGACCAGTACGGAGATACACTCGACGAGCATCGCCGAGTATGAATTTCCGCACGGGGCGTATTGGACGCGGCGGTAGGGAAGCCATGTGGATAGGAGTGTTTGTGTATATTTGTAAGAATATATCACGTGACGATTTAGATGCGTCGACTCGATGCGTTTTTGATGAGGACAGAGAGGATGGCATACGACGAGCAGCGGACGTTTGTACGACCGGCACTGCAGAGCGTCGGGCACGTCGAGCACAGTGGCCGACGGTTGTACGGAAGCGAGCAGTCGGTTGGGTTCCAGTACACGAACCGGGCGCCATCTGTGCACGATGGGCTCATGCCTTCGTCTCCGTACGCGCCAACTGGGCCTGTTCACATGGCCGGTCCGTCTCGCCGACCGCTGCCCACCCCGCGTACTCGTCCCGAGTCGATGCCGCCACCCCCCCGCCAGTCCCCGCTCGTCGTGCAGGCACCCGCACCCTCTCGGCCCGCCATTCTCGTACCCTCCGCCACACTCACCGCATCCCCGACGGCACCCCCCGCACGACGTCCCCTCCCCACCCCCGCCCTCTCACCCGCCAAACCATCCACCAAGCATAGCAGCATTGATCTCACCGCCAGACCCGCCAGTCCCGTCAAGTCTGTCATCGCTGCCATCAACCCCAACCCCGATCGCGATCTCCGTATTCCCAGCTCCTTCTCCCGCCGCACCGCACCTCCTCCAGACGCAAACCACCCCCCTCCTCTCGCCTCTGCTGCCTCCTTCGCCACCCCGCCCCCGACCTGGCCCCGTTCACCGCCCTCCGAGACACAGGAATCGAAGTTTCCCCCGCTCTGGACTCGCACTCTTCCCCCTACCTCCTCGCCGATCGGAGCGAATGTAATCGAGCGCAGAAGCACCGTCTCAGGTGTCTTGCCCCACACTGTGCCCCCTCCGCGTCCTGAACATCACCGTGCAGAGAGCCCCGAGCGCGCACAGCCAGCCCAGCTACTCCAGTCCTCTTCCTCTCATCGGCCCCTTCCTTCCTCCCCCACTGAGCCACCTCGTATTCCGTCCCTCCACCAACGCGTCCCTGCTTCCTCGGAAGATGAACACGACATAACTTCTCTCTCAGACACTTCCTCGCTTTCTGCTCAGGACGAGTACGAACCAATGACTTTCGCTGATCCCATGCAAGCAGAAGACGACGAGATCGTATTTGCGAGGAACGCGCATATTCCAAGTCCCCAATACGGAATCAGAGATTTGCCTACTCGTTCCAGGATAGCTATCGCAAATCGTGACGACAGTCAGAACGCCAACGGGATTGTCCCTGGTAATCAGCAGGAACAGACCACCCGTACACGTCCCACGCACTCCGCGACACTCCCTCAACCACCTACTCCGAGCTCGAGCACCCCACAGAGTCAACCCCAAACCACCGGCTTCCCACAAAGTCCACGAGCACGCATATCGCCTCCGGTATCCGGTCTATTCACTTCGTTCTCTGATCATAGTCCTGCCTCTGGTACATCCACAACAGAGCCTCGATCTCTCACTCTCCGCTTCGCCTCCATGAGTTTAGCAGAGGAACGAGAGCGAGAAAGGGAAAAGCAAACTGAGCAGGAGATATCAAGTCCTACTCTCGCTCAGAGTCCCACTCGAGCCGCTCCCGGTCCTACCAGCCCTGTACGCCAACAACAAGGGTGGCCCTCAAACATGCCTCCTCTTCCACGCACACCAGGAAACACCGCTCGCCCATTCTTTGGTACGACGAATGTCACGAGTGAGTCTGCGTTGCCCACGTATTAACAATATCTCATGCAAGCCTCCAAGTAGTGCAGAGCCAGCCATTCAAGCAAAACGGGACATCCTCACCGTCTCCAGCATCGTTACCAACGAGCCCAACACACCCAGCTCGCCCCTTCTCGTCATCTCCGAATCTTAACGCCACGTTTGATCGGAAATCATTTGCGCAGCAATCACCTAGGCAGCAACCTCACCTTCAGTCGCAGCAGAGCGAACGCCCGCTTCAAAGACAGCGCGCGCGAGATTCTGACATTGATCTAGATGATGCGCCGCCGCCTTCTCTGCGCCGATCACCCTCCCCTATCCGTCAGGGCGTCGCTCGGGCCCCGGCAATCGAAATTACGAACGATACACCGCCAAGAAGGCAATGGACACCCGGTCAGGATGTCATGTCACGAACTGGCAACACGACTAGGAATGGCACGAGTAAAGGGTTCCCTGCAGGATCCCAGTCCCCAGAAAGAAGGGGGCAACCTCTCACTCGACCTCCAGTCCAATCACCGACTCAACCCCAGCAGACGGTGGTACCAAAGATATCGCTTCCCGATAAACATCACAATAATGATAGTGATATCGACGACAACGACGCATTTGGTCCTAGTATCGTCGTTTCTGAACCTGGAAATGGCCCTAGTGTTTCGGTTTCTGCAGTTGCTATAGCAGGTACACCTGCTATTTCTATCACTTCAGCGCCTAGTGTCACGGTCTCGGAGCGCGGTACGCCCCCGGTCCCGATATCTGCTGCTAATTCTCCCTCTATGGCTTTCTCGCCTCCAAAAATCTCGGTTTCAGACTCGGGTAAGCCACAGAGACCGGGACCGTCACATGGCAGCTTTGGATCTCGACATACCCAAATACAAGAGTTATCTCCTTCACATTCCGGGTCCGGTCGCGGCCCCGGATCTAAACGTGGTCTCCCTTCCCCTCCTTCCTCCTCGAGTCCTATGCGTACCAACGGCCTCTCGTGTGGGGGGTGCAACGGTCCCATCATTGGTCGCATTGTAAGTGCGATGGGTCAACGGTGGCACCCTAATTGTTTCAGATGCGCCATCTGCAACGAGCTCTTGGAGCACGTGAGTAGTTATGAGCATGATGGGAGTCCGTACTGTCATTTGGACTATCACGAGGTCTGTATTGTGTCATGGCGGTGCGATGACGACTGATCACCCATCCATGTATGACTGAAATAGACCTTTGCTCCTCGCTGCTTCCACTGCAAGACGGCCATCATCGATGAACGGTTCATCACGCTCGACGATCCCACCCTCGGTAAACGTACTTACCACGAACAGCACTTTTTCTGTGCTGAATGCGGGGACCCATTCCTTGCGCCAACCAGTCCGCTACCACCTCCTGTTGCACGCACGGGCGAACTGAACCTCGCGGGCGACGGCGAGTTCGTCGATGATGATGTCGGCTTCACGGTGTACAGGGGACACCCGTATTGCGAAGCCTGCCACGTGCGACTTCGGATGCCAAAGTGCAAGGCATGCAAGAAGAGCATCAGGGACGGCGTCAAAGCTGTAGAAGCGTTGGGAGGCAAGTGGTGTTGGGAGTGTTTCGTGTGCGAGGTGGGTCTAGACATTGTTAATTTCTGCTTTGTGCTTGTGCTTCCTTCCGCGTCTTTTTCTTCTCGACATGAACTGACGCGAAAACGGTAGGGCTGCAAGAACCCATTCGAGGACCCATCGTTTTTCTTGCGGCACGAGAGGCCGTTTTGTGAGCCTTGTTTCAGTTTGATGTTGAGGAACGAAGTGTGAAGGCGATGCCGATGAGCGTTGGACGTCTTGATAAGGACGGTTCAGGCGATGACTACCCCTTAAGAATTTATTAATGGAGCGGTTTATTCCCCCTCTCCCTTTTGATACTTAGATTATGTAATATCCGTCGTCGATGTTTTTGTCATGTATTCGTACAGTCTTGTAGTATTTATCATAGATGTTAACTTGAACTTTGCATACCTGTACTCGCTGTTTACGCACCTTCCTTCCACTTCACACACAAGATATAACTACCTCTTCACAGATGAGAGCAGTACTCAGAACCATCACGAAGGAATTTACCCATTCACAATCATCCCCCAAGCCCTGAGCAAGAGCCAGAATGGAATGTTTCGTTCGCTACCATCCTCGATATTGCATCGTCCCATAAAGCATTCACGGATAAACTCTGATCCAGGTGAGATTGACGGTCCTGAGGTAAGGCTGTGCTGCCGCTTCCCGATTTGGGTCCGAGTCCGAGTGGCCAAGATATTGCGTATCGCTATGGTTCAACTTTCAACCCTCCAGCTCTCTGTGATGCTAGCAAAATGCATATCCATTGTGCTATACCACGAGTTGATGACCAAGTGTTCTAGTACTGTGGAGACTGCAGTGCTCTGTAGTATCAGATTTTTGAATTGTCATTTCACTCTTGCTGAGAGCCGAGGACAGGAGCAATTAGGGCTAGCTTTATGCCAAGCCCTGGCCAGGACATCACCAGTATATATGACAAGGGCAAGCTTACTACTCTAGGCTCTCCCCAACCAGGCAGTGCATCCAGGTCTTTGCAGGTATCCTGCTGAACAATCCAGTAGGTGACCCAATCATCACCATACGGATGGATCATCACCAAAGTAGTTCCCTGCCAAAGCAGATCCCGTGTCCCATGCACCAGGTAATATCCGATGTAACCTATATCTTTGTATGATCTCTGACAGGACGTTCGGATCAACCTCTGTTTGTTGGAGGAGCCCGATATCAGGAAGAGGGGGTAGGTTCTGAAACACAAGACGTGCCAAGCCAACCTGCGCTAGGTAATCCGCGACGGGCATGCGCGGAGGGTACTTACTCTCCTCTTCGATGACACGCTCGATAGACCCATGTTCCCTGATGAACTTGAGTGCACGGTTCGGTCCGACGTTCTTTATTCGTTGCGAAAAGTCTGTGCCAAGGAGGAGCGCAAAATCGACATAGCTCGCGCGGTTGAGTTGGAGGGTCGCACGAATAGCCTGGCCATGGACGACAACAATGGGTGATTCCCGCGCGGTGATGCCACGCAGCATTGGGGCTTCGTACACGAGCACGTCCGTGTCCTCGCTCACGACATAATCCGCGTGACCGTGGGTGACAAGGGCACACGCAAGCGCCTCTGCTTCGAATGGTCCCGAGGACTCAATGCATGGGGCGCCCATGGCATGCAAGAGCTCCTTGCACTCTTCGTATGTCTGCGTCGTTGGGGAGTTGCTCCGACGTTGATACGACTGGGAGATGACAGTGCTCCGCTCAGCGAGTGTCATCAGCGCGGACTCGGTTTCAAGTGGGGGGACGTCAGATAAAGGTCCTGAGAGGAAGCTCCAAATGTGGCCTTCGTCGAGTGTCATTTGGAGTTGTTGCTTAGACATAGCGTATTCTATTCTTGCGTCAAGAGTGTCAGGGCTGCCTGCTGGCGCAGCGTGGTCGTGTTCTCGCTCTGGGATCTTAGGCCCTTCGAAGGACGAAGGCATGGATGTGAGTTGACTGATGCATTGGCTGTACTCGGAATATAATGTGGAAAGTTCCGATTGAAACGACTCAACAGAATCGGGTAGCGGGTAAGAAGTCGCCGGTGAGGACTGCACCGCGGCATTCCAGTGGACAAATGGAAGCGTTGGAAAAATATCATCGCGAGGGTTATCAAATAGGTAGCAAGAGCCGAGTTCATCGTCTGTGGTGATTGCATGACTTGGATTCTCTAGATCTACTGGCGGTGACATGTAGTGTGATTCGGATCTAGATGTCAAAGGTAGTGCAGCCACAGAATCCAAGGCATCCTGAAAGTCGTGTATCCCCGTGCCGGCGTGTGGGAAGAAGTGAGAATGTTGTGATGGTGGAAGAGTATGACCAAAGTAGGATGTGAAGCGGGCGCATGGTGATGGAGGATGCGGAGGGAGGGTTGTGGGCGCAAGAAGCGTGGACCCTGACACATGCGCATTCAGCGATCTGTGAGTTGATCTGATACTGCCGAGGGCGTCATTGACGCGTTGGCGATCGGTGGTGGGCAGGGAGCGGTAATAGGGAAGAAGGCGCATCAGCTTCCGCAGTCTATGAAGTCTAGTTTTTTCAATGGACCCTCGAGCGGCGTCTATCTGTCGCGATTCTCTACGTCGCTCGACCTGTGGTCAATTAAAATGAGGGTGACGAAGGATAGAATGAAACACGCTGACCTCACGGGCTTTAGCTGCGCTGCGTTCTTGCCCATCGAAGACGCAAATGGCACGTATGTCGGAGTCTCGCAGCTCTGTGAGTATACGATGCCAACCGATGATGTGCCTGTGGGGGTGAGGCATGGGTGCAAAATGGAGGCGTTGAGTGACAAGAGTGCCATCACTGCGAGACCACTTGGGTGAGTTACGGCAGGGTATCAAGGAAGGAGAGACGACGTGCTCACATGACGACTGTCTTTCCGCGCAGGGATCTGAGACGGTCAGGGAGTTTCTTGAAGACGTGTGGACTTGGAGAGAGTCGGCGGTGAGTAGCATCGATGGGGAGCTCACTCACCAGATCTTTTGGAGGAAGGGCGTGATACCCAGCACGCCCATGATCTACGGGGAGGACTGATCATCGAGCCTGTATATGTCGCGAGTAGCAGAAATTACTACGTACCGTCCACTAAGGAATTTAGACGACCTTCAAGTTGCCAACTTTTCCAACTCCGCCTGCAGCCACGTCGTGTCCGCCGTCTTGCACAGGCAGGACAGACCCCCAGCAACGACCACAACGACGACCACGCCCATTCAGCCGTGAGCATCGCTCCGGTTACCCCAGCGCCCACCCTTTCACCCTTTTTCTCGCTCAGATTTGCCTATCATGTCGGTCATGCTCACAAAATTCGAGTCCAAGAGCAATCGCGTCAAAGGTACGTGTACCGTGCTCGACCCATCCGTTTGTTCGTTTGCTTGACCTATCCTCTCTTCAAGGACTCGCATTCCATCCCACTCAGCCTCTCCTTGCCGCTGCTCTGCACAACGGTAGCGTGCAGTTATGGAACTACCGCATGGGTGTCCTGGTAGACAGATTTGAAGAGCATGAAGGTACTCTCTCTCTCTCTCTCAACAACACGAACCGCCCTGGTTGATATCTTGATAAAGGCCCTGTTCGAGGTATCGCTATCCATCCCAGCAGAGCCCTCTTGGTAACCGGCGGCGACGATTACAAGATCAAAGTCTGGGGTTAGTACCATTAATCGCTTCGCAGTTGGTTCTGATGTCCCGCAGATTTGCGCCCTCAGAACCGTCGCTGCCTCTTCACTTTACACGGTCATCTGGACTACGTTCGGACCGTTCAGTTTCATCACGAGATGCCCTGGATCGTGAGTGCTCCGCATCCGCTCGGCTCATGTCCACTCATGTCCACCCTACATATCAGCTCTCGGCGTCCGATGACCAGACCATCCGGATATGGAACAGCACCTCGCGCAACTGTATTGCCATCCTCACTGGCCATTCACACTACGTCATGTCCGCCCAGTTCCACCCAAAGGACGATCTCATTGTGTCAACGTCCATGGACCAGACAGTACGCGTTTGGGATATATCCGGTTTGCGAAAGAATACTCCCAGCACTGGTCCGAATAACTTCGAAACATTCGACACGTTTTCTACCGTAAAGTACGTCCTCGAGGGCCATGACCGAGGCGTCAATTTCGCCACCTTCCATCCCACTCTCCCTCTGATCGTCTCCGCCGCCGACGATCGCACAATTAAGATTTGGCGGCTGAGTGAAACAAAGGCTTGGGAAGTTGACTCTTGCAGAGGGCACTTCAATAATGTCTCCAATGCGCTCTTCCATCCTAAACACGAACTCATCGTTTCTTGTGGTGAGGACAAGACGGTTCGCGTATGGGATCTTGCAAAGCGCACCGCAATCCAGACCTTCAGGAGGGAGCATGATCGATTCTGGGTCCTTGCCGCACATCCCAACCTCAACTTGTTTGCGGCAGGTATGATCAAAACGCACGTCTAGACACGCTAATGTTGATATCCTCTGCCAATATAGGTCATGACAGTGGACTCATTGTGTTCAAACTCGAACGCGAACGGCCCGCCTTTTCGGTCCACGCCGATTCGTTATATTACATCCGGGATAAATATGTCCGAGCATACGACTTTAATACCGGCTCAGATATCGGCCTGCTTAGTGTCCGTAAATTCGGCAGTCCTTACGTCCCTCCGCGAACGCTGAGCTACAACCCTGCCGAGCGGGCTGTCATCACGACAATCTCTTCGGACAATGGTTTGTTCGAGTTATCTTCCCTGCCCACGCAGACCAATGGAGAGGTCAAGGACTCGTCCACGGATGGCAAGCACGGTTCGGGCCACAGCGCGATTTTCGTGGCTAGGAACAGGTTCGCCGCTTTGAATAAGACTACACAGGTAAAACGAAATCGTGACAGTTAGCCATGTGGATGCTCAGCGATTCGTTAGCTTATCGAGGTTCGCGATCTGTCGAACTCTGTGGTGAAAGGGATCCAGGCGCCAATTCAGACCAACGAGATCTTCTATGGTGGGACCGCATGCCTCATCTTGAGCTCCACGTCGTCGGTTGCTCTCTATGATATCCAACAGCAGAAGATTATTGCTGAGCTGAACAGTCCACCTGTCAAGTATGTCGCCTGGAGCTCGGACGGGCAACTTGTAGCCTTGATGAGCAAGCACAGTGAGTACTGAACTCGTGTTCTTCATTGCATTGTCGTAATCTCAATGGCGGTAGCGATTACCATCGCCAATAAAAGCTTTTCTCAAAGTAGTCTGGTCCATGAAACCATTCGAATCAAATCTGGAGCCTGGGATGACGCAGGCGTCTTCATCTATTCTACTCTTAACCACATAAAATATTGCCTTCCTCAAGGGTATGTCCGACGTTGCCGCATACCTCGACGCTAACCTATTTCTCTTTTATTGTCCGATTGTTGAAGCGACAACGGGGTGATATGCACGCTCGACAATCCTGTCTATCTTACGCGCATCAAGGGCAAAACAGCGCACTGCTTGGACCGTTCCGCGCGTCCGCGAACAATCACGTTTGACCCTACAGAGTACCGGTTCAAGCTTGCCTTGCTTCGGAACAATTACGAAGAGATGCTGCATATCATACGGACATCGACGCTCATTGGGCAGAGTATTATTGCTTATCTGCAACAAAAGGGGTTCCCCGAGGTAAGCGTGCATGTCTTTGGTTTGGGACTGCTGTCTGACATCTATGGCGGTGGGTGTAGATCGCACTGCACTTCGTTCAGGATAAGAATACGAGGTTTGACCTTGCCATTGAATGTGGAAATCTCGATGTAGCGCTGGAGACCGCAAGAGCGATCGACCGATCAGAATGTTGGGAGCGTTTGGCGCAACAGGCACTCAAACAAGGAAACCACAAAGTAGCTGAAGTCACACTACCCACATTTTATAGTGGAATTGACCAATTGTCTTATTACAGATCGTTGAGAAGGCTTACCAACAGAACAAAAACTTCGACCGCTTGTCGTTCTTGTACTTAGCGACCGGCAGCACGGATAAACTGTCGAAGATGCAGAAGATTGCGGCTGCGAGAGGAGATCCAATGTCACGCTTTCATAACGCCTTGTATGCTGGTGATGTGCAAGGAAGAATCGCCGTCCTACGGGACGTGGGTCTTCGTATGCGTTTGTTCTGACCGTTCTTGGGCTGTTTCATTGACCTGGATTGTAGACCCGCTTGCTTACTTGACTGCAAAAACAAGCGGCTTGGATGATGAGGCAGCCGAAATCCTCGAAGTTGCTGGCTTGAGCGAAGCGGATATCGACGATGTTCCCTCATTCGGTCAGTCGACACTCAAGCCACCGCCCATTATCACTTCCACTGCAAACCTCAACTGGCCATCGATTTCGACCGGCGAGAGCTTTTGGGGCCGTGCACTCGCGGACGGCAACCTGGACGGCGAGGTTCCTTACGTTAACGGCGTCGACACCTCTAATGCCGCTGCTTCATCTGCACTCGATGATTGGGCAAAGGAAGAGGAAATTACTGAAGGTGATGCTAATGAGGCTGGTTGGGATCTTGATGCCGAGGCTGCCGATGGCGAGACTCAGACGGAAGAAGAATTCGAGGATGCTGTTGGCGACGAGGACGAAGGTGCAGGTGCGACCCCTGGTGTGAGTGAGAACGAACTTTGGGTACGCAATTCGTCGTTCGCTGCGGATCATGTTACCGCGGGGTCTTTCGACACTGCCATGCAGGTGAGTTGCGTTGGACTGGGAGCAGGGAGATTTTGGGCTGTACTGAATGATGTTTAGTTATTGAACCGGCAGTTTGGGGTCGTCAACTTCGCACCCCTGAAACAACTGTTCCTCTCCATCTACCGGTCGTCCCATGCCTACGTTTCTCCCCTGGCATCCTTGCCTCCTCTCCAGGTCCATGTCAGACGCAACCCATCAGAAGCTACGCCTGGGCGGGCTTTGCCTGTTATTGTGCGATCCCTGCCGTCTGTGCGCGCTGAGCTTTCGGAAGGATTCCGTTCTGTCTCAGGCAATAAGCTCCCTGAAGCTCAGATTGTATTCCGGTCCGTACTGCAAACGTTACTCTTGGTAGTGGTATCTTCGGATGAGGAAGCCAAAGAGGTTCGTCAATCCATTCACCCTGCATCCCTTTTGATGACACGGACTGGATGGAAATTGCAGTGGCGTGATACCGTTGTTTCCGCACGCGAATACCTACTCGGGGTCTCTATTGAATTGGAGCGACGACGGGTCACTCAGGACGAGCCGGACAATGTCCGTCGACAGTTGGAGCTCGCCGCGTACTTTACGCACTGCCAACTTCAACCGCCACACATGCAAATAGCTTTACGCAGCGCAATTGGAGCGTTCGCCAAAGCTAACAACCACGCCACTGCTGCCAAGTTTGCGAGACGTCTACTAGACCTTAATCCGGACCCAAAAATTGTTGCGCAGGTGTATACTATTAGGAGCTACTCTCAGTGAGGCCATGCTCACGTGTATTCTCTCCACAGGCACGCCAACGGATTGCGGCAGGAGATCGCAACCCCCGGAATGCAGTGGAGATTTCGTATGACGAATTCACTGAATTTGATCTCTGTGCAGCCACGCATACGCCGATTTACAAGGGCTCTCCATCGGTGCATTGCCCGTACACGGATGCGTCGTTCTTACCCGAATTCACTGGGAAGCTAGATCCCCTTACGGAGGTGACAGAGATTGGGGTGACGGCCAGTGGGCTGCCCGCTCCACGGTGAGGTGGAACGAGGGATGGTCGCTCTGATTTTGGAGGAGCACCTTGTACCGTACAGTCGCTTCGCGTAACCGATGATAATTTCGAAAACCTCCTACACGAGGCATGACCAGTCATGTGATTCGAAAACTCGACGTGACCGCGTCTTCCTTGGCTCTGCTTTTCTTCCATCTGTTCGACATGGACAACGAAACAGATAACACGGCGGTCGATATCGTCGACTTTCTCGAGAGCCCGAAGCCACTCTCGCAGCAACCCCCTCAGTCGACAGAGCAAGACCGAACGTTGGAAGAAATCCTCGCGCAACCTTCGACAGATCTCATTCACACATTTGCAGCTTCAATTAGCCAAAGCGCGATAAAAGAGACAAGCAAGACCGAAAAATTCAGGCAAGGTATCTGCGAGTGCAACGCGCATATATGCCGTTTTTTGTTGACCACACGACCAAAACTGCGCTGCAGAATTCAAAAGACGCCTATTTCGGGCAATCATTGCGACGTACGTATGGTCGACGGCCCGCCTCGCGCATGAAACGGAAACGGCCGAGGGGAGGCTCGCAAAGGATGTACAAGAATTGTTGTCGGCAGAAAGGGACCAAGGCAGGTCATCTCCTCCCACTCCTACGATCCTGGGTAGGCAGGCCTTGCGCTGTCTTTGTCTCTGTCGTGCGTTGGGACGATCGTGACTGCTGACTGGACTCGACAAGATCGTCTTCGTGCTCGTCTCTCGGAGCTGATGGCTGCGGTCAGTAAGGCGGTGGAGATGTTCGCATAGTTTCGCTGGTTGAGTTTTTTTGTTCGCTGGGATGATGATGGGCAATATTGCAATGATCTGTAAAAGGAAATTTCCGAATGACAACAATTAGACGTTTTGTTACGCGGGCAGCGACGTCGTGTTGGACGGCAAAAATGAAGTTGTAGTACGCACGGACACCGCACAACCGAGTCAGACCCGAGCGACTCCTTCCATAACCAATACCATGTCCCTTGGAAAGGGCCCGCACTGTTCATTCGTCTTGCTCGCCGAATTCGACATTGATAGTGGCGCTCAGCTCACCTACCAGTTTCCACAGCCGCTCGGTACAGATGAGGGGTGAGACCCTTCGTAACCCCAGCATCGAAAGCCGACGACTGATGACCCATCAACAGACTCCTGGCCAATCTGATGCTCCCTGATGGTGCAGAGCGACATCTCGAAGACTGGACTATATTCTTCCTCAACCAGACGCCATTCAATACCATCTCGCCCGTCCTCGCTCTCGAGACTTCGGAATCCTCCGACGATCCCTCAAGCAGCCCAGACGGTCACCCTGAGCTCATATATGTGCTGAACTTGGTTCGGACAAAACACGACAAGACGGCTCGGAGGTGCGTCGCCATCCGAACCAATCACGACCACATGTGTGATTCTGACCCGGTTTGACGCGTGTTTGCAGAGGTGCCGTTGTCAAAGCGATGGCCATCTGCACGCGCCATCCGTTCATTCAGATCTTCAAGGCGAGTGTCTTCGCGGCGTGCCTGTCCAGTTCGCTCACATTACCAACAGCCGGTCCTCCTACTCGCCTTGGACGACTACTTTACCAACCCCTCGCAGGATTGTCTGGCCCGTCTGTTCGATACCATCAACTCCATGAATGTCACCGGTGCACCTGAACTAACCCGGTTCGAGAAGCTCGTCATGCGTGCATCCGAGCGAAAAGATATCTTTAGCGAAAAGTTTGCCTCCACAAAGATCCCTGACAACCCACCCAATTTCAGTGGCTCTCGCGGAAAACCGCAGCACAAAACCACCTCATCGGCGGAGTCGTATCTTAGTGAGGATGGTATGCTTATTCGGCGTCATCCTCACGTTGAAGGTACGCGCGAACGTTCCACGACCGAGAGCAGTGTCGCTAGTTCTCATCTGCACCAACCCAACCCGTCCTCTCCGTCCGATTCGTCTTTCTCCCTGGGCGGGAGTGCGGTCTGGGTTGGCGATGAAAGCGTCATCCTGGACAATCAGGTTGGCGTTGCGATTGGAAGGGGACCAGGGAGCGTTACCTCCGGCACCCAGGCCAGTCGGGGCCGCAAGTCGACTGATGCATCATCCTCATCGTCCCATGGTATTGTCCGTGAACATAATGCCTATAACGGCGCGATACCCACGACCGCGGACTCGCATTTGCGTTCTGGATTATCCAAGGATACCCATTTTTTCCAAACGAGCATAGCTTACAAAGGACACCAACTACCCATCAAGCTTCCCCTCGCCAGTTTTCCCGAGGAAGTCGGTGATGTGAGTCCATGACTCCTCTTCTACCTTGCTTGACACGGACTGACGCTTTGCATATACCCCAGTATTCCCTAATTCAGTTAATACAAACATTCTCCTCACCGATTGTGACTGTTTCTGGACCACACCATCCGCATTTACACACGAACGGAAATCTTACACATCCCATAATAATTCTCTTTAATGCACTCGTCACCGGAAAGCGTATTCTCTTTTTAGGTCATAACATACCCGCAGGTCAAGTGGCCAACTATGTGTTGTCAGCATGTGCACTGGGTTCAGGATGCGGAGCGATCCTGAGAGGTTTTATCGAACGTGCATTTCCATACGCTGGGTTGGCGGGAGGTGAGGACTGGGTTACGACGTAAGTCGGGACGTCACTCCTGAGTATGAATGGACGCTGATGGCACGTGGGTCTATAGACCAGCGTATATTGCAGGCGTTACGAATCCGATCTTTGAAACTTCAGGGTCATGGGACTTGCTGATGGACGTCGGGACTGGTCGCGTAGTGGTATCCAAGGACATCCATATCTCTTTCCCTGTAGCCGCCATGCCTCCGGCTATCATTCCCTTAGTCCTTCGCTCGGGCGTGGTTCGTGCTGAAAATTCGGCGGCGAGCGAAGAAGAAATTGCACGGATAGCTACGCGAGATGGAGGCCAATCCAGTCAAAAATCGGATTTTGCAGCACGGTCTGATAATTTGGACAATTTGTTCATCGAAGACGTACGTGCCCTCTCTGGACGGACGAAAGCGCATTAGATTGATCGGGTTACGGTTTCCAGCTCATTTCTGCTATTACATCACACTTTGGGGAGACGTTGGTGAGGTTGCGGTTCACCGAATATATGGCCCGATTCGTGCGGCTTGCATCGAGATACGAGGAAGTAGCGACTGGCTCGACGGCCTTGGGGTTCTCAAGTGCTTCTTTCACTGAAGGATCACTGGGGAGCGGCGTTGTATTTCCAGATGAAATCGTGGCATCCAGGGAATTGGCCGCCAACGCTAGTCGTATCGAAGGTTGGCGAAGGACAAAGACCTATGAATACTGCACGATCGTACGTGACATGCGGTGATGGCTCATTCTGACACTATCTTACGGAGGGACAGGATTTACAAAAACATCGCGCCACGGGTGCGATCCGAGGCTTCGACCTCCTGCATCAACTTTCCCGCCTTCGCCTCGTAAAAAATATTACTGATGCCGAGGTTGAGCTGATAGTTCGCACCATTTCTGAGAACGTTCGATCATACGAGCAGGTTGTCGAGGTATGTTGTTGTTACATGATAAAAAATGCGGAAATAAATTTATTTGGTGTGAACGTATAGCTGTTGGCACATGCGCCCCCTCATGTTGGAGGACTGCAGCCTCTGAGCTTCTGCTTGTTCCATCAACATGAGTCCGTGCGAGAAGCAACAGTGGCCATTTTCAACGAGCTGAGAACACACCCAGTAAGCTAATCCATCTCTGAACACTGCACTACGACTCACGTCACTTGCTCGGTCACAGGTTGGTGTGATATTCCTCCAAGCTCTTAATCACTTCCAACGTTATGCCTACGTGCGACAGGCCTACGCTCGGGAATCTCGCCTGAAAGAGGGTACCTGTATCAATCACCTCGTCCCTCCACCTCTGCTTACCTCACGCACGCCTTCCAACCGAAGCGAAGTCAGTCTTGGCGGATTTTGATTTTTTCGATCGTCTTTTGGATCCTCCCCCTCCCCCCCTTTTGTGACCCATAGCCTACTTTCGACCTTCTTGCGTATATCTTTGTAGAACTGGCTATTACATGCTTTTGCCTTTACCAGGGTCAATTGGACTTGGGGATTTCGATCGAGCATCACGATGCGTAGTGCCAGGATACCGATTACCAAAGGGATGATTGGACTTCACTGACGAGACATGCATGTGGGGATGAGTTCTCTCTCCATAGTACTTTGCGAACTAGTGAGGACAACTGCGTTTCTAGACCATTGACTCGCCTTCGCGAGCGTACAAAGCATATAAATGTGGTATATACAACGAAGTGAGGGACCTGAACAAGGATGCGGCACTCGCATCTTCCGGGTGTATTGCGCAGAACACGAATATCAGTATCGCAGCGATGACGCACACAAATAGTACGACGAATCTGCTGAGGCTGTGGGATGCAATGAACAGAAATTGAACTGTCAGGAGGCCGACGCCCCATAGGTAAGCCGCTCTCGGGAGACCAAACGCGACCGATGAGGGCAGGAACCCTATATCGTTCCGTTGGGCAAAACGGAGGTAACGAGTCTAGAAAGCAGTCAGCACAGGTAAGCCGGAATTGGGGAAAGGAACAAACGCCGACGGCAGCACTTGATTCCGCAAGCGGTCGGTATCTAAGGTGGAGGCAGGATGCAGAGGCAATGCTGACTGCGCAGGAAAGTACCGATGGGATTGACGTGGATACCGTACCACCGCGTACGTTCGCGAGAAGAATACTAGCTCTGAAAGGTTTCTTTTTTGAGAACCCAAACGAGTTATATAGGTCCCCTTTGACTCACATGATGATCAAAAGGCTCTGCATTCAAATGTCAAAAATGTCAACCTCAGGTTCGATTCACCAGCGTACCCATGATAGGCTGTTTGTCCAATCGGCGAGGCAGGTAGACATGAAGTGCGCCCACTGGTCTGTATATACTTGTTCATTCACGTATAGGTCTTCCAGGAGGCTGTTGTAATGTCTGGGAATGCCCCACATTAGCAAATTTGTAATATTCGACAACCATCCGTGTTCGACGTCGGTAGGGAACATTTCTTGTGCAGACCGTTGCCCAGAAATTGTGACAAATTTCTGCTTCGCTGAAAACGAACGTCTCGGTGCCATGTATCCGTTTACAATCACCAAATATACCTATAGCACTGGCTAGACGTGCTAGTATAGCACGATGAGAAACAGAAAAGGAGGTTCGATTATCTCTTACCGGCGTGACAGAGAGTATAGCCATCCACGTGCTGTCCTGTACCCTTGATGCTAAGAGAGTTCAGAATCGCATAGAACTGACCCACCTCTCTTCCTCGACAGCAGCTTCAAAAACTGCTTGCATGTGTCTGCCGTGTAAGGGAATGTCGATGTTCTTGACGTTAATCTGTCTGTTGCCCGCGGGTCAGCCAGCCTAACGTAACTGCGCGGCCCCGACGTCTTGCTTACCGGCCTGGCCATGAGAGATAATGTTGTAAAGGTCATCCACAAATTCCTGTTCGTGGGACCCGTGATGCATTGGGAAAAACTCGACATGCACCCAATACAGTCGTTCCAGTGCCCACTCTATCCAAATGTGAGACGAAGCGAGCACGTGTACGCAGGACGGAGCGTACCAAGGTGCGACAGAGACATTGCTGCCGAAATACCGAGCAAATCGGTGGCTAGATCCTCGAGCCAGAACAGTACTTTTCCTATGTGGTCAACGAAGTAGTAGTTGCAGGCGGCGTGATCATCTCCCAATTCCAAGAAGAGTTCACATCGGGAGGGAAGGCTGATATTGTGGGATTGCAATTCGTTGTTCGCCGCATTGACGCAATCGAGAATGCATCCTTTGGTCTGTGCATCCTCGACGTTTGCCTCAGTGACAACCGCAAAGCCGAGTTCGCCGGTCAACACAAAGTATGGCTGTCCCTCTGGGTGTACGAAACGCCGCCACTTTGCTGCAGAAGACGTACTTGTTTCAGCCGAAGTGTGAAATGGAGTACGATGCGTCAAACTCCGTGGGGCTGGTCCTCGGTTAATAACCCAAGGGCTGATGCAGGCACTGTCAGTCACTTGTCCGTCAAGCAGCTGCTAAGCTCACTCACCAGCCGCCCGAGGTATTCAACGAGGTCACGGGATTGAGCCTACAATGCCAAGTCGCCTCCAGCTTTGATCCCTGAGTGTTGGTTTGCGCGTTCAAGGCGATTGGTGAACTACGCTGAGAATGCCCGGAATCATGATCGCTTCAAATACTAGGTGAGATGTCAAGGCGGACAGCAAACAACTCCGATTACACTGCCGGTACAGCTTGGGGCGTGTAGTAAATAATGTCGTTACTCGGGCTTCTCAGCATCCAGCAGTGTTCTGGAAAGTCGTCGCGGTTACGAATCCGATAGAAGTAATTGAACATGAAGATTTCCTTCTAGAACCCTACTCCATGTGCTGTTCAGTCTTGTAATTATCTCTGGTAGTGTGCTCTATGACTTTGAGGTCAGATGTGGCTCATCAAGAACTTCATACCCTTTCGCAGCTGAGCAGGTTTCATCTCGTCACAAATGCAACATCATCCCAAATCCCACTGGCGCCCCTTCATACACGATCTGGGTACACTTCCTGTAATCTTTGTTGGTCTCGAGAATGTGTCGTTTGCATTGCAGTAGACATTTTCACTCATGGGGGCACGACAGTATCCGTTGTGACCCTTGGCTTACTTTCGACCTTGCTACCACATTATCGTCTTTAGCACTGGCTATTATATACATGCATCTACTTTAACCACGGTCAATTAGACTTGGGATCTCGATCGAGCACCGCGATGTGTAGTGCTGGGATGCTGGGCACCGGAGTGATTGAGATTCACTCATGATAGTTGAATATGCACCTCTCCCCACAGTCCCTATGAACTAGCAAGGACAGGTGCGTCTCTTAGACCATTGTCTCGCCTTCGCGAGCATCCAAAGCGTACAAATGTGGTATACACAACGAAGTGAAGGATCTGATCAGGGATGCGATACTCACATCCTCTGGGTATATTACGCAAAGTATGAATGTCAGTATCGCAGCGATGACGCACACCATAACCAGTGCGACAAATTTGTTGAGGCTGTGTGATGCAATGAACAGAAATTGAGCTGTCAGGAGGCTGACGCCCCATAGGTAAGTTGCCCTCGGGAGACCAAACGCGATCGATGAGGGTAGGAACCCTATATTGTTCCACTTGGCGAAACCGAGGTAGCGTGCCTGTAAAGCAGTCAACCTCGGAAAACCAAATTGGGGGAATGGAACGGACACCAACGGCAGCGCTTGATTCCGCAAGCGGTCTGTGTCTGAGATGGAGGCAGGATGCAGAGGCAATGCTGACTGCGCAGGAAAGTACCGATGGGATTGACGTGGATACCGTACCACCGCGTACGTTCGCGAGAAGAATACTAGCTCTGAAGGGTTTCTTTTTTGAGAATCCAAAAGGGTTATATAGGTCCCCTTTGACTCACATGATGATCGGAAGGCTCTGCATTCAAATGTCAGGAATGTCAACCTCAGGTTCGATTCACCAACGTACCCATGATAGGCTGTTTGTCCAATCGGCGAGGCAGGTAGACATGAAGTGCGCCCACTGGTCCGCATATACTTGTTCATTCACGTATAGGTCTTCCAGGAGGCTGTTGTAATGTCTGGGAATGCCCCACATTAGCATATTTGCAGTGTTCGATAGCCATCTGTGTTCAACAACGTCGGTAGGGAACATTTCTTGTAGCCTATCCAATTGTGCGGACCGTTGCCCATAAAAGGTGACGAACCGTTGGTTCACTGCAAATGAATGTTTAGTGCCATGCATCCGTTTACAAACCACTAAACATACTGATAGCACCGGCTAGACGTGCTAATATAACGATGAGAAACAGAAAAGGAGGTTCGATTATCTCTTACCAGCGTAACAGAGAGTATACCCGTCCACGCGCTGCCCTGTACGTACCCTTGATGTTAAGAGGGTTCAGAATCGCATAGAACTGACCCACCTCTCTTCCTCGACAGCAGCTTCAAAAACTGCTTGCATGTGTCTGCCGTGTAAGGGAATGTCGATGTTCTTGACGTTAATCTGTCTGTTGCCCGCGGGTCAGCCAGCCTAACGTAACTGCACGGCCCCGACGTCTTGCTTACCGACCTGGCCATGAGAGATAATGTTGTAAAGGTCATCCACAATTTGCGAAAATTCCTGTTCGTGGGACCCGTGATGCATTGGGAAAAACTCGACATGCACCCAATATAGTCGTTCCAGTGCCCAGTCTATCCAAGTGTGAGACGAAGCGAGCACGTGTACGCAGGACGGAGCATACCAAGGTGTGACAGAGACATTGCTGCCGAAATACCGAGCAAATCGGTGGCTAGATCCTCGAGCCAGAACAGTACTTTTCCGATGTGGTCAACGAAGTAGTAGTTGCAGGTGGCATGATCATCTCCCAATTCCAAGAAGAGTTCGCATCGGGAGGGAAGGCTGATATTGTGGGATTGCAATTCGTTGTTCGCCGCATTGACGCAATCGAGAATGCGTCCTTCGGTCTGTGCATCCTCGACGTTTGCCTCAGTGACAACCGCAAAGCCGAATTCGCCGATCAGCATAAAGTATGGCTGTCCCTCTGGGTGTACGAGACGCCGCCATTTTGCGGCAGGAGACGTACTTGTTTCGCCCGGCGATGGTGTACAGAGTGTCAATCTCGGTGGTGCTTTAGCTGTGTTACGAGATGCTGGTCCTCGGTTGATAACCCAGGGACAGAGTCGGACGCTGAAAGATCCGGTATCAGTCACTTGTCTATCAAAGGATGAGCTCACTCGCCAGCCTGAGTTGTTGTACCGCGAAGTATCCAATGATGTTACGGGATTGAGCGCATGATAACAAGCGGCGTCCTTGAAGTTTGGTCCCTGAATGTTGGTTTGCATGAGAGGATGAGAATCTCTTTGATCATGGTGCGCACCACTTATACTTGCGCCGTCAGTACAGCTTGAATTTGAGATATTCTCAGCCAATCGGGGATACCAAACTAGAGAGCATTGCCTTTTCGCGCAGCTTGTTCCCGTAACGTAACGTCTCCGTCTCTGTCGCTGTGACGTTGATTCGGGTGCTTTGGTTACACAGGATCCCACAGTCATTTCTAGAAGGTCGTGGTCGTGCGGTCCTTGTCTCCCCTGACTTGCACTGCCAATGTATTTGCGGGTCCTGAGCCTCAGGACTGCATCGACCGCCCATCCTAGGCTGATCCAGACGGCTATGGATGACCACAGTCGGGCTAGCATTGCTCGTCGGCTACGGCACTCCCTACATATGCATACCGTCCATGTTCTGCATGAGCTTCCATGCCCCAAATGCACTTGTCCGCTTCGTACAACGCCAACCCGCATTTCGGGCGTACCTTGTACACTCGAGGTAACAAAGAGCCACGACTGTTTGGTAAGTACCCCGGCCTGACGACAAGATCACGAGTTGGCGGCTTGCAGAACACATGATGAACTTCGGTGATCCCCCCAGCCACGTTTCACGTACCACCCTTGCCCTAGGCGCCAAGCTGTCCACGGGTCGTTATCACAGCCTGTTTTCCGACTTCTCAGAAGCATTTCATTTGTACTCACGGCGCCACAGGCGCCTAATGAATCATGATCCCGATGTACGACACCCCTCTGTTTGCAATCATCAGCTTGCCCCACAGTCTGTAATACCCAAAGCTTTGTCGTCCCGTCCTCTCCATGGCGAGATGGTGCGCCGCTTACATTGTTTCCCTCAGTCACAGGACCCCTCGGCTGTAAGTCCCAAAGCCAAGAGGGGGTCTGGTTCAGCAAGATTCTCATCATTGAGCTATCATTGTTATCTTCAGCGTCTTTACGAGGACACGTGTTCACACTATCTCCGCTTTCCAACGTAGCCGCACAATCGAGCGATCACGAAGCTGATCGTCCCGGCGTATCCCTAGACTCTTAAAAGGTGTCCTTGTGCGCTCCCATCCCGCAACATTCAGAACTACCCCCCCCCCCCCACTGGTATGGCTTCTGAACGGCGATTCCTTTCAAATTTGCACGAACCTAATGGGTAAGTTCGCCATCATGGTCATCCGCTCAGCATCCTTTTAATGATGGTGGTCAGCAACGATTGTGACGAGGACAGTTTCACGCCTCAATCAGACGAGGAAGATGAGACCCAGCAAAAGTGTGTTGGTTATTGATCGCTTTTGAGCTGGCGGACTGATCTACACTTGTCACCAGGGCCCACTGCAGCCAAAGATTCGTTGAGCGTGCACCGCATGTACTACCTACGTCAACAAGTCGCGGCAGCCAACCGTGCGTTACCTCATGTTACTCTTTCAAATCGAGCTTCATTGGACTCGGTGATATTAGTCCTAAGAACCTGCCAAAAACCAACCCCCCAACGAACACAGGCAGCACGGGCAGCACAGGCACCCGGACAGACACAAAGGGGCCCAACCAGTTAGTTACTTTCCATCACACGTATGACTTGATGTGACTGAAGTTTCCGTCTTGAAGTACACCCAACCCCCGTAATTACAGGAAAAACTAAAAATGAATAAATAGATGATCAACGAAAAGCAAAGTTTATGTTTGTCGCTGTGTTAGTCAAGGGCCTGTGTCAATTTGTACTCGTTTTCTTTCATACGTACTTGGTGTAAGAATCTCTTTTAATTAGCTTGCAGGTTCCCCGCATGCACAGCCTCAATTGAAACATGTACCAACCCACAGCAAGAGGCATAGTACTCTGCAGGATGCACAGGAAATCAATGCCACGAATCAAGTTCAATGCTTCCTCAGATAAAATCTACGCTTGATCTTGAGCTTCAAGGAAGCACAAACGTCTTCGCCAAAGATTCGAACTCCCAGACAGGTTCGTAGTAACTGCGCCAATGTTCGGTGGGCGAACTGATGGTAAACAAGCCATACAGGATATAATCAACGAGTTCCTCTGTTGCTGAAATCAGCACGCCTAGCTGTCTTTCGGGGTTCAAGCTCAAATTGAAGAGCAGGTAGTAGGCTCGAATCGCCCTCCGAATAACTTGAATCGATTAAACGCTGGCAGTCTCGCGTCTCGCGGGCAACCGAACAAAGATAACGCGACCTACCATTCCAACTAGCGGTCACAATCAACACCAACTCGACCTGGCAGCCTCTTCTCGCCTCTGGGAGGCCTATCCTGTTTTCATCCCGGTCCACATGAGATACCTGCACCGAGTGACAGCAACGTACTGCCTCATGCTTCGGGGTACTCGGGGTTAGCCGGTGGTCCCAGGTACGGTGTCTCTTCGGGAATTGATTTCATCCTAATAAGATCTCGCAGATCTCACGGTCACCGTTGAACGTATCCGCCTTTCCCTAGTAGATAATTGACGGTTTGGACAACGAGCCGTCGTCCGCAAGGGTTTATGTAGTAATTGTGCATTGCTCCACTTTTACTCAATCGCTAACTTTATACCCTTACATGACGCGCCATTCCTATATCTTCATTATCGTTCGGACATCGCCTTGGCTCGTATCATTCTTTCCCGATCTGTTCGCGATATCGGATTCATAAAGACGAATTATTCCATATGGTACTAGCCTAGCCTATCCGAATACCCATCATTGCAATTTTATGTACCTTCTGAGACAACGATAAGACACCAATCCTACAAGGTTAGGTTGTTCCATCGTGCTCCATGCCCCGGGTTCCGGTGCCAATCCCGGAAAACCACAAACCAGCTTTTGTTTCCAGGCGGCCCCCTCTAAGCCAGAATAATTACCGCACAACGTTTGAAAGCGACGGTGATGTCGCATTTCGGGTGATCGGCGCACACAAGATATTGGCGGGACAAGCTTGATCTGGAACTTGCAGTATTATAAGGGCGGCCGCTCAATGTGAGTAGTATCTTTGGTAGTTATCTCCGAGATAGTAAGAAGCCGCCGCCAACTCATACGATGCTGTGGAAACGAGAGGCCAACGCTCCGAGGACATTTGCCGGTGGGTGTTCATTGAAGCGCTCCGCGGACCCTATGATTTCAGAAGATACCGTGACAAACGCTGTCTGTGGCAAGCGGAACGTTCATACAGAGCGCGATGCCCATCATCCGGACGCGTTAGATCTATATCACTTGCGGCTACTAACGTGATGTTGGAATGTATCGTATACTATCAAGGTAGTACGATATGGGGGACCCACCGACAGTACTATATTGCTCGACATCGTAGTCGGTACTTTCAAGTTCGATCAACGTTACCAAAAAAAATTATAGTGTCATCTCTTCGTATGATCAGAACGACTATCTTCTGATCACGGAGGTTTAGATCTGGTTGGAAGTGAATAGGTCATCTCCGCCGACGGCGTTTGTTAGGTTTGTGTGGAGCATGGCAGTGGTCCCAAACATCCAACTCTTCATACGATACACACGATACACGGACTTGTACGGCCACCGTGCAACTCACCATGTGGTGTATACGCATAGCCTTGTGTTTCCGTCACCCACCGGAAATACAAAATACCCCAGCGATTTTGTCGAGTGATCGCGTTCAGGAGAACGCTGGTAATGTCCAAGACTACTAGCTGGTTAGCATCCAGAACCAGATGACTTCTTTGTTTGATTTGTTGAGTCGAGGGCTCCTTTCCGTGGAATGTCCCCTAAAAGTGCATTCACTTCGGTCACAGAACGCATCGCCATACGGAATTTGGTCAACCTGAGAGGAGGTTCCACACTATTTCAGGTGACAATGGATATATCAGGCACTAAAAATCAGATTGTCGCCACGCTGAGCCCACCAAGAGTATGCCTCTGATTATGATTGTGTGGGTCAAAGTAACGTCAAATTTCAAGGAAGTTACCACTACTCCGAGTCAAGATACTCGGCATGGCGTTGAGACATCCGAAATCCTCCAGGCTGTGTTGACTTCTGAGACAGAAATCGCGGAGCACAGATGATACACCAGTGAGTCAGTCGAGCCTTACACCTTGCTGAGGACTCTAGCGCTGAGGAACCGTGTTCGATATAGTTGACCGTAGGAAGCTATGAAGTTCTGTGTATTCCAAGTAGATCCTACCATCTACCACAAAGTGGACCATGCTGTAGACGCTTGCGACATAAACGGACGTCTCGCAGTAAGAATGGGCGTCCATGCTGGAAGAGATCCGCGTCCTCTCCTGTACTCCACTCAGGTGACTTGATGGGCATTTCTGGTTTCCATATCCCGAGTATTTCGTCAAGGTCCTCGAGAGGATCCTCGGAACTTACACAGGCTTCAGGGTTGACTCCGAGGCGGTTCGATGATGATGGACATCAAGTGTCTCCACATCGGAGAGCCACAGCTTATACTCGAGGACACCTCCCGACTAGCAGTATTCTATAAATCACACATTTGCGTTATCAACCCGAATCTGCAAGAGTAAGGAGGTACCGACTCTATTGGATCTGACGAGCATCTAGAACGAGCGCATCCAAGTGGCGCACGAGGAAAGCCCTCGACCTCTGCATCAAGGACACCAAGATCCAGATGCCATCTATGCATATATAAATACACGCCTGTGGAGTTCTTCTTCACATCGGAAAGAACCCTCAAAGTCGACTACTGATGATGGCATAGAATACACCTTGATCAGAGGATCAGAGGAGACCACAGGTAATCGTACCTGTAAACACCCTCGCCCCTCGCTGTAGACATAGCCCATCGATATCAACGTTTTGTCTGGTCACAGGGGTTACGTCCTCGCGTCAGCGGGGCGCAGGGTTATTATATAGATGACTCGAAGCCTCGGAGCCACCTCATGGCCATGGCGAGTCCTTAGTCACTAGTAAGGAACGAACCGAAGGCATAGATGCATTCCTGTTACTTACGCCGAAAGCTTTATGGAAGAAATGAAATGCAGACACCAGAACTCACGCAGGGTCCGTGTTCATGCAGCGCCCATGCGCCCATCACATTACTGCCACCACTCCTTTCGGAAACGAACAGCTGTCGCCCGAAGAAGGGCTAATAGGGTTGGAGAGGTCCGCTACGCATGACGTCGACTAAGTGGCCTCACCAATGCCAATGGTAGACCGGTCGGCGACGGAGGCATGGTTTCTCCGCCACACGACAAGCGCTAGGAGGCTGGTACTGATAGACGCCGCCATCGGTCGGAGTAATACATGAACACCAGCAGTGTGGCGGAGATTTGGCGCGCTCCTAGTAACATGAAAGCGCCCACAGGAAAGGGTCGGGTTGCACATAGACGCTGCCATCTGACAGAGTGACCTGAGAGCATTCATAGTCTCACACCGAAGAGGTAGGTTACGCTAATGGACTAATAATGAGTTGAACTCAAACGGTTAGCCGAAGGCTGGAACCAAATTTGGAACCAATTTATTGCCGAGAACCGCAGTACCAGTGGGCAGTTCTACTGGATACGGTTCTCGATATCAACATAACGTATGTACAATACAATGCCCTGGGTTAGTCTGGGACCTAGTGAGTCCCAGGGCCAACTTTTAGTTCAGTAATCAAGTGGTTAGGACCAGTTCTACCACTGCCCGGCCCAGATGCCGACCTTCTCATCAGAAAAACGCGACTTGCATCGATCTAGACACGAACGGAATGAATGAACGGCACATGTCGGGTGGTTGGAACCCTCGCCAACGTTATTTACGGCGAACTACAGGATTCCAGGACTGTGGCTCGTCCGAGCCTCTCTTCGCCTCTGCCCAAGGATCACGAACGGGAGTAGGGGCACTGTCTGGGCGTACATCGACCGGTGGCTCGTTCCGCCCTTGTTCTGGCTCCTGCTCCAAACGCGGTTCGTGTACCTGCGAACGAAAAGGCTGGACCACGCGGGCCACGCGCTCGCGCTCTTCCTTGTCGCGTGCCTCGAGTATCGCAGCGTTCATTTGTACGCGACACTGACGTGCTATATCAGCTTGCAGTTCCTGTGTATTGTATTTTTGACCACGAGGTGATTCAAAGGGAAAGAAAAAAAGTGCAAGGGTGGAACGGAAACGTCAACAACAACGTACTGTGTCCCGACGGAGACGGAAGCGTACCTCAATACTCGGTGGGTTTAGTCGTGTGTGCGTGAGCCAGGCGTTCCACTGCACTGCACGGACTATAAGCACTCTGCCAAGCGAGGGGTGGCGGGACAGAACAAGGTGACGGATGGAATGGAAAAATAATAATGGAAGGAACAATGGAATAATAACCATACCTGGGAGTCTCTTGCCACTAGCTACGTAGGTCCACATGTCATCCGTCCGTTTATATTGAATGGTGCGCTTTGGGCGACCTGAGATTTTTTTTTGGAGGGGATGGTTAGCAGTGGCGGTGGGACCAACACTGGACAGTACCATCATTTCCATTCGGATACTCGTAATACATATTCCCTGAAAAACATTTCCGTCAACGTCTGACAAGGTAGCGATACCTCGCAGCATTCGGCGGGTGTACGTACCTTCCAGATCACGGCCTACAAAGTACGTCTGGGAAGCCCAGGTCAGGACGATGCCTCAAGCTTCCAAAGGTGTCAGTGCGTCGCCGACTGAGGCTATACTCACAGGCTTCAGAAAGCGTTGCAATACCCGCCTCAAAATTGACGACATGGAGGTGACGGAGTCGGTCCTCGGGGAGGTTTGGAGCGGCTTGTTGGCTGTGCAACGGGTCGGAAGACAAAGCTGTGGCAGTGTAATTATGTATAGCGTCGGTCTCGAGCAAACTCGAACATTCGGCCGGTGCGATTGGGGTACAGACACAACGGAAAGGATTTACGACAGGGAATCGACAAACAGAACTGCAGCTAACAAGTCACTTTTAGAAATCGCCCAGACCGTCGTCGTCTAGATCGCCCTCCTGAATTTCCTTTGCGAGCTCCTTTTCACGTTCACGAGCCCCTTCCGCTGCTGCAAGTTCCTTCCGGTGCGCATTCAGAGGGTAACGCATAGCCTGCAAGATGAATAAAAGTTGAGTTCACAAGTTATGGTCGGGGGATAACGTTCGCCGAGGATGGTAAATAAAGAACATGGCACTGTCGGCTCCACTCACCTTCACGCTCTGATTATGCAACTCCAGACAATACCCGATACGTCGGCCAAAAACTTCGCTGACTTCCGGACCGTACCCATTCTTCCTTCCTTCGCATTCCATCCAACCTTTCTCATGGACGATCCGACCCTCGATGACGCCATCTCGGATAGCTTTGCCGACGATGTACTCCGCATCCTCTTCGGAGTCAAGGTGAAGTTTGAGGCAAATATCACGCAACGAAATGCGTGAATAGGATAGCGAGAGTCGCCGAATACCGGTCTTAATCACATTCTGTCGGAGTCGAACGATCAACGTGTACGTCTTGTCAGCCTCGAATTGTGAAGCATGCTTGGTAAGTGTTGCCTGAAACTCGGAAAGAGATCCGGTTCGAACGGCTATGAGTGAGCGTGGGTACTGAGCTATGTTATCGTCAGAAACATCAAGGGACAAACCTTTCACGATGTCAAAATAAGCCTGCAGGGCTTTCTGAAGCACAGGATGCCTAAATGTACTGCGATCAGGAATATCCCCCATAAGTAATTCTACCACCACGAAAAGCTTGTGCACCGCTTGGTAGAAACCCGGCGCAATCTTCGCAGGTGGGGTTCTCCTAATAGCTTGTTGAAGATTCGTGTGGGCCGCGGTATAATTCAGTTGTACAACTTTGATGCGCCCCAAAAAATAATGATAGCGAGCAAACTGAGGGTTGCTAGCTGAAGCTGGGAAAGTTGTTTTCGAAACGAGTTTGTCCGCCTGATCGTACAGGCTGTAATGAAGATAACTCCGGAGAAGTCGGTTAATCAGTGATGCTTGGGTGTCATCATCGTGGCGTAACGCCGCAGTACGTTGTGCGGCGAGGAACAATCTAGAAAATAGGAGAAGAAATCTTCCATCAGAAACACAGAAGAGGGATGACGGAAACAAGGAGACCCACGGTCGCGCGTCTGCGAGTTCCCCGCCAAGTTGGTAAGATCTCTCGACAGCAAACCAAACCTTGGCCGCAATGGTATCCATGCTCCGACGATTCAGTTGCTGCATCTTGTCCACCGTCTCCTTGGACAACTCGACCGATTTTGCAAGGTTGTCTTTGAAAGTGTGGAGATGATGGATGAGCAGGAGGCGGAAATAGATCTCCACTTCTGGAATCGGATCAGATGTAGGCTTGGGAGGTACTGCAGGACCGTTGGGTTGCGCTGCAGTATCAATATCCATAGACTGGTCTGCGGGTGATGCAGCAGGCAGCCAGGATAGAAGCGATGTTTTCACAGCAGACTCTGTACACGAGTTTACGCCAGCGTCGTGGATGTATAGACGAAGGTGTGCATACCTGTCGGATAATTCTCCTCGATGGCATCACGGAGAAACTTGTTATCTAGACGCTTTCGCAAGGCAGTGAGCGAACGCAATACGCGATGGGTAAACCGTGGCTCGAGGTCGGCGATGGCCCGTTCAATGAGTGCAATGTTAGCCCTGATCTCTGCGGTAGGCGTTGGAGGAACTGGTTTTTCTTCTACTTTCTTGGAGGCATCTGCTTTGTCGTCCTTTTCCTTTTCCTCGACCTTTCTGTCTTTGCTTGTCGTCTGAGGGGTGGACATGGCGAGACTGTAACTTACTTGGACTACAGCACTGACGCGTCTGCTTTCTGGTCACAGCCACACGACGGCAGTGTTACGTCAGCAATAAACAACTGGTGGTATATGCCAAGGTACAGTACAACACTTATGCACAGAATCGATGTCCTCTCCCAGACCTGACGAGTTAGCTCACGTCTTAAATATCCTAAGTAATCGAGCCTCCGTGACAATCCGCGTGCGACATAGAGGGCATTCTCTAGAACTTGCGAGAACAAGATCAGAACAAGCACGACACATCGCGAGATGGCTACCAAGAGATAAATCAGCCTAGAAATTCAATGAAACAAAGTATTGATGACGTGCCCGCAGTCAACAACGGCGATGGTCGCTTCTTCATCCTGACAGATGACACATAAACCAGAGCGTTCTGCGCTCGTTGAATTTGGACGGGAATGTGGTTTGGACTTTGGGGAGGTTGAAGGCTTCGGAAAGGATGTAGGCCGTTGCGGAGTAGTGGACCGTGAGTCTGGTAAACCGGAATCCGTCGCTCGCACGGAGTGGTGCTCCTCGTGCATCATCTCAGCGTTACCTTCGACATGTCCACGTTCAACCCCGTCAACGGTTGCGTGATGGTGATTGTTCCCCTGTCCGTGCTCGTGTGGTATATCTGCTTCCGACTCGGGATCCACCATTTCCACGACCACTTCCTCATCTCTGTCCGGCTCATCAATACCTTCCATTTCATCTTCATCCGTCTCAGCGCCAACATCATCAATACCCTCGTTATCCTTTCTCTTCTCCTCCTCTACTATAGCCCATACACGATCCACCAGGTCTTCCTTCTCTACGACACCCGGAGGAACCCTCACCCGAGCTTCCCAGAGAATTTGCTTCAATGTACCAACCGATAATGCAGAGAGGGACGAACGCGGGAGCGTGACAAGTGTCGACATCGGAGGAGGTGGCAGAGGCGATGCGGTCTGCGAATGCGAATACGATGACGTGTGAGGGGTGCTAGTGGCGTGTGGTGTAGACTGTCGTCCAGCGGACGATGTCGGGCGGGGAATGTTTGGTTGCCCACCGGTTGAGCGCGTCGCTCCTGGATTTATCGGAGCAGATGTCGTCCTGGATCGTTGTGTATTTGGTGCGGGACGGGGTGCGCGTGTACTGTATGGAGTCTCCTGGGGACGTTGATGATTTGGATCGAGGTCAGGGCGGGGGAATGACGTATTAGATCGAGAGCTACCATTCGCGTTGGTATTGGGGAACCCACGGGCAGACGAGTTTCTGTTGGCCGAAGAGGAGGATTCCGGTGTGAAAGGCGAAGGCACAGAGTGTTTCCTATAATAGTCCTCGTTTACGGGTGACAGACAGCCTTGAGAGGTCTGTGAAAGCATCAAGAAACGGTGTATGAGATTCCACAAAACGGGAAATTCGACAACCTACCCGAGCAGCCACGGCGGCGTCCACCAGGTCATTCTTGTCTATTGGAATCTTAATCGGGATATTGTAGGCATTGATGTAGCGCCTAAGCTTTGCGAGCGGGAGCAATCGTAGTTGAGCTCGGCCAAGGGAAGTGACTGAAAGCAGGAAAGCAAAGAAGTACAAAGGCACAGTTGAATACAAGTTGGGCGCAGTCGACAAACGAACACATACCATTGAGCATCTCGATACAAAAGGCACAGACAGGTGCTAGATCATAGCCATGGCGACGCGGCATAAGTGCTTGATAATCTGAACAAGAGGAGCAATAGCCATAACCTTTGGGGAGGAGGTGGATTGGATGAGATCAACAGAATGTATCGAATGATTGAATGTATCTAAGATGGTTCGGCTCACCACAGTGCATACACTTGCGCTGTCGATTAAAGAGTAAACTGAACTCTCTGCCACACTTTCTACAATCACTCTGGGGAGGGGCAGAATGAGGCGGGAGAGGCCCACTGAGCAAAGGGAGTCCAGCGGGTCTTGACATCGTGAATAGAGGCAGGGGGGGACCGGGAGAGACCTGATCTTAACCATCCTAACACCGCAGCCGGCGCGGGTTCTGGCATGTTCCCCGCCCTTCCGGATCATCGGCATTGCTATGTCTGGATAGCTCCTAGGCTATGCCGCCCTACTCACTTTTTGTACGAACACCACTCAGCGCTCAATATAAAAGTACTTTAATAAGATAAGAAACGAGTGAATCGGCAGAGGCCCAAGTGCACAACCTAGCATGGCACGCAAGCCGTGTTGAATGTCCGCAAGGGTGGTCGGGGACGCACGGCCTGAGACTTTGGTCTGCCGCTTTCGGACTTTGAAACATTCATCTGTTTGTTGCGGCGGTCAGTGGACGCAAGTCGGAGTCACCGACTACATGGGACATTCACCAATGTTCACCTGAACGCGAGTCCTTCTCTGTACTGGCCTACTAGTACACGAGCAATCTTGATAATCAGTGCCCCCAGCCCAGACTCGCCTCATTGCAATGCCCTGTGTGAACATTTATGAGCAAAGGACATCCGTTTCGAAAGCACCCCCACTGCCATCAAGGCAAAAGACTGCAAGTTCCCCCCCAATGGCCAGTCGAAGCTTGGGCAAACAGTGGTCGAACAGAGGGACCACTTTACTGAACACCCTGGATATGCAAACAAAGATGATGTGTCAATGGTCAGTGGTAAGGTGAAGGTAATATGTACCACAATTTATGAGTATCATGTCACCTGAGAGCAGCAAGTAGATCAAGATCAAATCAATATGGGACAGTGCTACTCTCCTTGAGACCTCTCACCACCCTCCTTTGCCATCTTTGTGACTGCAAGTTACACCCCAATAATGTCTGTTCCCATGCTCAACAGGAATATCATGAAATGTACTTGCCTCACAAAAGCACTTGCCAGCACATGCTCCCTCCTGTGTGCAGCCCTCAACACTGGCAATTACACTACTTAAACATGGATTTGATGGTGCTAGTATTTCCCATCTGTCATGTGCATTGTGTTACGCTGGGCGCTAACAACTAGAACAGCGAGGAGGCACTCTGGAGTGGCCTCGAGACTCGTGAAGTGTTTTTCGAGCTGGGTCTCAGACTATATCTTAGTGCGCACACTAAGAGTCTGGAGTGAAACTAATTGCTAGCAGGTTACTGCATAGAACTAGATAAAGTACAGGGTGTAAAGACCAGGTCTTTATACTACAGAGGTCTGCGCACAGACCATGCTCCCTAATCGAGTCGCGAGAGCAAAAGTACAAATGTGGAAGAAACACTCTAGAATGTTCCAGAGTGTGAAAGAAAGCGCGTCCGTGCGCGGGAAGTGATGACTAAGCTAAAGCGGCTCATACCGCTCAACGGGCACTAGCAAAAGGCTAGGCGAGTGAAGTAGTCCCAACGGTAATGGAGAGAAAAAGTACACCACTACCGTAACATTACCCCCTTCCCATGGTGGAGACTCCGACTCCACAACTTGAATGCTCCCTTCACTGAGACTCCCCCTCGTTGACGTCGTAGTCGTAAGCGTCATCGGCATTGAGATCTGCCCAGACGTCGTCCCGAAAGGTACAATTGGCGACGATATGGCCAACGGCTCCGCAGAGGCCGCATACACGTTCGGGGCAAAATTCCTGAATATGACCAGGGGCGATCCGATGGCAGAAGGGGCACGTGTAGTTGGGGCACTCCCTGCGGAAGTGGCCGACGGTCCCGCACTCGAAGCAGAGCTGCGGGCGGACGAGGCGAGGTCGAGCAACGCCTGGGCTGGGGTCAGGAGATCTATCGTCGACGACGATAGGGGAATCACGAGTACCCCGACCGGGGAGGTAGGGGGGTGGGGGTCCGTACGAAGAGGCGTTAGAGCCACCAGCTGCGGCGGCGACAGCGGGGGAGGTGACACGGGGGATGAGTTGGATGGCGGGGGTACCACGACGAGTGGACGGTTGGGGGGTGATGGAGCGGAAGGCCCTGTTGGCGATCCTTCTTCCTGCGGCGGTGAGGGTGACCGATCCCGGGATAGATCCAGTCTGGAGAAGCGTCTGGCGAGGTTGGCGACGCACAGTTCTAGGCGGTAGAGGGGAGTGTCGACGAGCGACCTGGGGCTCGTCGACGTCGGTCCGAAAGGACTCGAGGGACTCTCCAGTGGTCTCCCTGGATGAATCTGCTACCAGTGTGGTCGCAGGAGAATCTCTAGCGGGTGGCGCTGGAACAGGTAATGGCGGAGGAGATCCTTCCGCGGCAGGACGAGGAGGAGGATTGGGGCCGCGAGCGGTGGGGCGCAGGAACCCGATACGGTCATTGGACTGAAAATAAAATTCTCGCTCCCTAGGAGCGAGGGCGACGAGGATGGGGCGCAGGACGGGGGCGAGAATGCCCGGAAGGAGTTGGTCCACAACATAGCCAAATCCCTCAGCGTGAAGGATGTCTAGAGTGTACCCCCTAGCCTCCATCAAGGAGGTCTCTAGGGCGGTGGCATACACGGGCGGCTGGTTGTCGGGGCATAGGCGAGTGTGGACAGTGCGGGCGAGGGCGTAAGACCGGTAAAGACTGGCGAGGGTGCGGAGGACGTAGTCCCCAGTGAAATCCATACGTTGCTCGAGAGCATACGTAGCGACGGGGTTTTCTAAAACGGCGGCGTAAAGGACGCGGCGAGAGGAAACTGGGAGGCGAGAGGAGCGGACTGGGGGTTGAGCTGGAAGCGGGGCGTTGTTTTCTGCAGGGGGAATAGCCATCTTGGTTGTTACTGCGAAGATGGGGAGGGAAAATCCTTGGGATGGCGCAGCTTATAAGCCTTGAGCAGGGCCTGCGCATGGACCAAGTTCCCATTCGGCTCCCAGGTGTTCTCCGCTGCGGAGTACCCTTTCCAGGAAACCAGGAACTGGCGGCGTCCCTTGGAGCCGCGGTGCGATAAGATCCGATCGATCTCGTACTCTTCATCTCCGTCTATTTCTTCCGGAGGAGGGTTTGTGAAATTGGGGCCGTGCTCCACAGTTTCGCGATAAGGGGTGAGGAGTGACGCATGGAAGACGTCATGGATCTTCCAGGTCGGTGGTAATCGGAGTCTGTACGCCACAGGGGAGACAACCTGTGCGATCTCGAACGGTCCTTCCCTTCTTGGGGCGAGCTTCTTGGACGGGTACCTGAGTCGAAGGTTGCGCCCTTCGAGCCAAACCTTATCGCCTGTCTTCCATGGACGGAACTTGGATGAGATCCGTTCCTTCATCAATCGCCGTGCCTTCTCGTGGGCTTCTAATGCCTCCGTTCGGGCTCCCGTGAGTTCCGAGAGTCTGGACTCGAGGGCGGGGAGGAACGTCTTTCCGATTGGAGGATAAGACCTCGGCTCATACCCGACCATCAGGGAGAAGGGCGTCACGTTGGTTGACGAGTGCGTCATGGAATTATGAGAGAATTCGGCCATGGGGAGGAGTTCGGCCCATCGTTCCGGGTGGCCATCACAGAAGATCCGGAGGTACGTTTCTAGCTCCTGGTTGACTCGTTCCGTCTCTCCGTCGGTCTGTGGGTGGTACGCGGAGGAGAGGGCGAGGTCGTAGTCCAGGAGCCTTGCGAGTTCTCTGGCAAAGGCGGAGGCGAACTGAGGGCCTCGATCAGAGATGCAGCGAGAGTGTAGTCCGAAGCGAAGGAAAACCGTCTTGAAAAACAACTTGGCAACTCCTGCCGCGTCGATGTCCTTGTTGCAAGGGGAATAAATTACCCCCTTCGTAAGCCCATGGTCTACCACGACCATGACTGAATCATAACCCAAAGAGGAAGGGAGACCGGTGATGAGGTCGACCGAGACCTGCTCGAAAGGACGAGAGGCCACGCTGGCCAGAGGAGTGAGAGGGGGCACGGTGGGATGGGTATTAACCTTATGCGCTTGGCACGTAGCGCAGCCAGAGACGAAACGTCGGACAAGATTAGCCATGCCTGGCCACCAATAATCCCGTTGCACCAGGTTCTGGGTGCGAAAGATGCCACCGTGACCACCAGCGGGGCTTTCGTGTAGAGATCGGATGAGGTCGACACGTGCGGCCTCGGGGATATACCGTTTCTTTCGGAAATATAACTCTTTTCCGTCAAAATCCCAATCACCAGCATTCATTTTGGGGAAGAGGGGCGAGTCCTCGTAGAGAGCTTGCATGCACCGTTTGATCATTGGGTCACTGGGGGTGGAGGCGGCGATCTTTTCGGCGAGGGCGACGTCGATCTTACGAGCGAAGAGGTTTTCTGGGAGGAGGGTGACTTCCTGATTGTCGGCAGAAGTGTCAACGTCGTCGCGGCGGGATAAAGCATCGGCCGGGCCCATCTGAGTACCCGGGATGTGATGGAAATGCAGGTCGAAATCCTGCAGGAACATGAGCCAGCGTGCTTGCCGGCGGGACAACTTGTTGGGTTGGCGGAAATACGTGAGATTCTTGTGGTCGGTGAGAATCTCTACTTGATGACCAGTACCTCGCAGGTAGTGGCGCCATTCTTCCAACGCATGGATGACAGCGAGCAACTCGCGATCATAGATATCATAGTTGCGCTCTGCTGGTGAGAGCGTCTTAGACAAGTAGGCGCAAGGATGTAAATCACCGTTGACATCCTTCTGCATGAGCACTGCTCCAGTAGCAGTGAGGGAGGCATCCGTCATCACGGCAAACGGCTTCGTGACATCGGGCATAGAGAGAACGGGTTGTCGTAGGAACGACTGTTTGATTGCTTGGAACGCCTGTTCGCAAGCCGGGGTCCATGCCCATGGGGAGTTCTTCTTAGTCAGGTCGTGCAGCGGCTTCGCGATGTGAGAGAAGTCCTGTATGAACCTGCGATAGAAATTGCAAAACCCGATGAAGGACCTAACTGCCTTCACCGAGGTCGGGGGGTTCCATTCGCGAATGGCTTTCAACTTGGTGGGGTCCATCTTGACCTGCCCTTCTCGGACCATCATTCCGAGGTATTCCACTTCTTCGGCATCGAACGAACACTTTTCCAGTTTGAGGAACAACTTGTGTTCGCGAAGTCGTTCCAGGACACGGATCGTTCGTGCCTCGTGTTCTGCAGAGGTGGCGGAATGGATCAAAAGGTCGTCCATGTAGATGATCAACCATCCTTCTGCCATGAGGTCGCCGAAGATATGGTCCATCAAAGCCTGGAAGGTTGCTGGGGAATTGCAAAGGCCGAAGAACATCACGGTGGGTTCGAACAACCCTTGGGGAGTGATGAAGGCCGCTTTCCAGCGGTCGTTCGGCTTGATGAGGACGTTGTTGTATCCCCAGCGGATGTCCATCTTTGTGAAGATTTTGGACCCTTTGAGACGGTCGACGAGGTCGGAGATGAGGGGGAGAGGGTAGGCGTTTTTGACAGTATGCGAGTTCAGGTACCTGTAGTCCTGACAGGGGCGTAGCGAGCCATCCTTCTTTGATACGAAGAAGAAGGGGGCAGCCTGAGGGGACTTGGAGGGAGTGATCTTTCCCGACTTGAGGTGTTCTTCGACGAACGCCTTACATGCCTCCGATTCTTTCGGGTTCAGAGGATAGACCTTGGCGACTTTGGGTACAAAGTCTTTGTCGAGGTCAATGGCGTGGTCGAAAGATCGGGACGGGGGAAGTTCCTCAGTGTTCTTCTTGTCAAAAACGTCCGCGAAGGCGGCGAACGGGGTAGGGAGAACTGCTTTCTCCTTGACGGCTTGGGCGGCGATCTCCGTCGCGATGGTTGCCTTTCGAACAGGGTAAGCTTCCCTTGCTGAAGCGTCTACTCGCTTCTTCCAGAGCTTGGCGATCTTGGAGTCTGGGTCCAAGTCAAGGTACCGTACCAGGTACCGTTGAGCGATTGCCCGAGGGGAGTCGTGTCGGGGCTTCTTGATTTGATCTGGGAGATCGATATGGCCAGTGGCCCAATCTATTACCGGGTTGGCTTCTCGTAACCACGGTAGTCCCAGGATCATGTTTTCTCTTCCTATGTTGAGGACTAGGAAACTCCGTTCCTCCTCGGTTTCTCCAACTCTGATGGAGAGGGTGACCTTGTGTCGAATGACTCCTCCTTGATTGTTTGACCCGTCCACGTTCTGGGCACTGAGTGGCTTGGGTAGCCGTTCCATCGGCAATCTCTTTCGCTTCACTAGATCGCGATCTATGAAGCATCCGCTTGCGCCGCTGTCCACCAGGGCGAATGTGTCGACGATTTGACCCCCTTCGTGCGCGAATAAAGAGACTGGAACTCGAATTGATTGCGCATTGGGGTTTGATACAACTACAGGGGCGATTACAAGAGGAGGCGAAGACGTCGAAACTTCCCTCCTTTCTAAAAATCCTTTGGCCATTCTTCGGCCACCTTGGTTGCTGCGACGGGCAGCTTTTCTTCATCTTCGTTGAAGCATGCCTTGAGGACGTTCAAGACATCTTCCTGTTGGGTGCCTCGACCTTTCAACTCGGACAGATAGTCGACGAGTGGGGAGGGCGACTCGGGTTGCGTGACGACAGCGGCGCGTGTGCGCTGAGGGTTGCGAGGGGGGCGAGAGGGCGGTCCTCGGGAGTTCTGTCCGTTGCGGGGACGAGGGTGGTTGGTTGATCGACAGCCGACGCAGACAAAGCATTTGTTCTGCTTCATGTACTCCGCACGTTGTATGGGGTAAGTCGGACGGCGTCAACGTCCAGGGTTGGGGTCCCTTCTGTTGGACGAGGGCTTGGAGGAAGAGGAGAACGTGGGATGTAGCGCCGGAGGTCGTCAATGCGCTTGCTGTGGAACGCGGATGTTTTCTCGGCCCATCCGGCAAGCGTGGTAGGGGGTTTCTCGCAAGAGAGGACGGATTCGGCGAGGCGGGGGTCAAGACCGCGGATGAACCACTCGATGAGCGCCTTCTCATCTATGATTCCTGACTTGGCGGCGAGCAGTTGGAACTCGGTGACGTATGTGTCGTAGCCGTCCTTTCGGTTGGCTTTGTTCTGGGTTAGGTTCCCCAGGTCAATACGAGCACTTTCTCCTACGTCGAAGGGATGGAAGACCCTGTGAAAGTCCTCGCAGACGGTGGTGAACTCCCTTTGTTGTGCTGTAGGGTGTCCATCTAGGAGGAGGCTCATCCATCCTTCGGAGAACGTCTTGCCCTTTCCTTCGCTCATTTTCATGAGGAGGGCGTTGATTTTTGACTCATCGTCGGGGAATGCCGTCTGGTTGGCGGCGAAGTAGGTGCGCATGGCGAGGAGCCATCGCGAGGCGTCTTCGTTGAGACCAGAGAAGTCCTTGGGGACGATGTTCTTTTTGTCAGACATGTCGTTGTCGTTGTCTTCGTCGTCAGAGGGATCTGCGGGTGGATAATACGGTGGAGAGGGAGAGCGGGAGTTGTGTGGGGAAACGTGGGGGGTTCTGTCGAGCCAATCGCTTTGATAACCGTCGTCGCTGGGTGCCGGTTCGTCTTCCTGCCCTAGACCCTGGTCCTCGGGTTGATAAGAGGGTTCGGGGTCCGACTGGGGCAAAGGGGAAAACTGGGGTTGAGGGTCTGGCGGGGCGGGAGAGTGTGGCGGCGATGGGTTGTCGACGACGATGGGTTCCGGTTCAGGGAAGGGAACGCGGAAAGAACGACCGACGCGTCTGGGACGTTGGATGGAAATGGTGGGCGAGGGGAGGGCGGCTTTACTGCTGAAGAGCAGAAGCGAGAGGAAGATCTAGTTCTTTTGTTACGCTGGGCGCTAACAACTAGAACAGCGAGGAGGCACTCTGGAGTGGCCTCGAGACTCGTGAAGCGTTTCTGAGCTGGGTCTCAGACTATGTCTTAGTGCGCACACTAAGAGTCTGGAGTGAAACTAATTGCTAGCAGGTTACTGCGTAGAACTAGATAAAGTACAGGGTGTAAAGACCAGGTCTTTATACTACAGAGGTCTGCGCACAGACCATGCTCCCTAATCGAGTCGCGAGAGCAAAAGTACAAATGTGGAAGAAACACTCTAGAACGTTCCAGAGTGTGAAAGAAAGCGCGTCCGTGCGCGGGAAGTGATGACTAAGCTAAAGCGGCTCATACCGCTCAACGGGCACTAGCAAAAGGCTAGGCGAGTGAAGTAGTCCTAACGGTAATGGAGAGAAAAAGTATACCACTACCGTAACACATTGTCTCCACTTCCCTTGCTATTGATTCCAATCACAACAACATTGACTTCATCAGACTTACCAGGGCTGAGCACCTACCACTCTGTTCTTGTCTGTCCTGTGCTGTCTGAAATCTTGTCACATTGTCAATGGCTCACTCAAGGTGGCCTTTATCACACTGTTTCCAGCCAAAGAACTTCTTGATTACTCATGCACTCACTGTTGGCTTGGTTCATTTTACAAAACTACTGTTCAGTGATTAGATGCTGACCTTGAGCTATACCTATTGTTACAAGACAACGGTTGTTATCAAGTCACACAGGGTTCTGCAACTGTTGCAGTTAAACACAATAACTGGCGAGGTGTAATGAGGATAGCTCAAGCCTTAATCTCTCAACTGTTGCCAGCGAATAAGACAAGTGGTTAAAGCTAGGGAATCCTAGCCGAAACCACGAGCCCTTTTATATTACAAGGGAATGCGCACAGACCAAGCAGTGCGTGAGACTAGTTACTATACAAGTATATATGAAGGGAGTCACGGGTTGACGATGATGGGAAATAGAAGTTGACGGCAATCAAAAGGAAGAGAAGCAAACAGAGATTAAATACATGAGGCATGACATCATAGAGTCTGGGCCAGTCTGGACCATGACATCATATGCTTAGTCAGCCTGTGGTCACATGTATAATCCCACGATCATGTGTACAGAGTCACGTGACCTTTGAAAGAGAAATATGATGAAGTCCGAACGCAAAAGATGGTTATAAGAGATACAATTATAACACCTATACTAACTCCTCAATCTGGATGCAAAGGGTATTGATGACCCAGATCACACACAGGTGGAAGATATGTAGCAGAGTAGTTTGTATTTTATTTTCCAACTTGCATGATCATTGTTGCTGTACATTCCTTATGTCCATACCACTATTCAGCCAATTAGCTTGATTATATATTTTCCAGCTTCAACTTCCAACACTGCACACATTCAGTTCATCTGTGTCTATGGGAAAGTTCATTGGTGTACATTTGCTGGCTCTTGTGAATGTTCACTGACTGAGTTAGTGATTATAGTTGGAAGATCAACCTAGTATCAGTAGTACAGCCTTGAAGCATTCCAGCTGGCAGATCTATCAAAACTAACTTTCTGAGTACTCTCTTGTCACTTTTTGAGCTGCTGCAGTACTTTCCACAACATATTTTGATAGTCTTATAGCCACTGATTGAATTGCCTGCTTTATCTACAAGGGCGTTGTGATGATACGACCACGTGACCGGTCGCGTCGAAGTCGGTGGCAAACTCAACCCTCCTCGTTGGCAACCTCAGTCAAGTCTCCTCTCAACGCTCATCGCCGACAGTATCCATTGCACCGTTTTCGCTAACGGCCATTTCTCAACCGACAAATCTCGAATTAATACAGCAGTCATTACATTCTCGCTGGCTTTTTCGAAACCTCGAGTGAATCTTCTTGCTTGTTTGGACGTATATCGTACCTCTTGTTGACGCTGGCGATTCATCGAGTTCCACATGACTTCGCACAGGATCAAAATCGCCGCTCGTGTTCGTCCCCGACTGGAAAACGAGCTTGATGACGAAGGCATACAAATAACACACACGCCTGACGGCCCTTCGCATATCAACGTCCCTAATCCCCGTGACCTTTCTCAGGTCTTCAATTTCCCGTGAGTTAAATTGTCACCCAGACTTCCTGTAACCGTGGTTTTGCGTGCGGTTCATGATCCATTCGAGGGCATTTCACTATCAAAACGAGCTGACCAGGTTCCAACCTCAGGTTGACTTCTTGTTATGATCAGTCTTCCACTCAGGAGCAAATATTCGAGCAGGACGTCCGTCCTCTCATCGATGTTGTGTATAGTGGTATCGTAAGTTACTTTCTTCCTCCACATATTGGTCGTTACATCATCGACTGCTTCAGACCGTCACAATCTTCGCATATGGCGTCACTTCCTCTGGTAAGACCCACACTATGCAGGGAACAAAGGCCCAACCAGGTGTCATCCCTCGAGTGGTCGAGGTAGGTCGTTGTGTTCCACATGTACACTTTAGTTTACCATTCTGCGGTTCAGGAAATGTTTCTTCAGAAAGCCGCTCTGCAACGTAGCAGCGTCGAGCTAGCTGTTTCCTATATGGAAATATACAAGGATGAAGTCTACGATCTCTTTGTAAACCGTGAATCTGTGCGTTACCTTTCGGCTGAGCTTTTGGTTGTCTCAGCGTACCACTGGACTCTGCAACGTCGATGCTTAATCATTTTCATGGGTTCATGACTCGCTCCGGAATGCTTTTACTCAATACTCATTGCAGGCGCCCAAGCTTCCTGTCCGTGAAAACGACGCCGGGAAAGTATTCGTTGCCAACTTGACCTCGCTTCCGTTAGTATCGGTGGAGGAATTTGATACTATCTATTCGTCCGTACTTTCACTGCCTCTTCTCCGACCGATGTTAATATTTTGAGCATAGACGTGCCTCTCGCCATCGCTCCGTTGGTGCTACAAACCTCAATCGAGCGTCTTCTCGTTCCCATGCTGTCCTTACCATCGAGGTAACAATGACAGACTCTGCAGCCCAGAAAAGTGCGTGTTTACTGGATATGCTGCTCCGCACCTAACGGATTTGCCTTGCTCGTTAGCATTGACCGGTAAAATCAATCTCGTCGATCTTGCGGGTTCGGAAAACAACAAGCTCACCGGCAATGATCCAATACGCATGGCGGAGTCAGCCGCGATTAACAAGAGCTTGAGTGTTCTTGGGCAGGTGGTGCACGCGCTGAACCAGGGAGCTGTAAGGCTCCATCGTTCTTGTCTCCGTTTGTGTGTTAAAACTTTGTTCATAGTCTCGCATCCCCTATCGTAATTCGAAGCTTACGCGGATTCTCCAAGACGCCCTTGGTGGCTCGTCCGTGGGGTTACTCATTTGCAATCTCGCGCCTGGTATCAGGTTCCGCCAAGATACCCTTAATACCCTGAAGTACGTACCGTTTATTGTCCGTTTATTGCGACTGTTGATTTTACGCTCTTGTTATAGCTTTGCTGTTCGCACCAAGAACATCGAGAACCGTCCAGTAGTGAACGAGCGTGGTACGTTTCCTTGGAAAGTTTGTTAGGGCATTACTTACCCGTTCACCCAGACAACCGTCCTCAAGCAAAATCCCACTTTGCAGCCATCCAACCACCCCCACCGAAACTTGCTCCCGCTGTCCTGCAGGCTGATCCTATCCTTGCTTCCGAAACTGTCGTCGCACCTGGACGTTCTCGAGGACCCCGCCAATCTCGTGTGCCACGCATCAGTGGCATCGGTGCTGGATTATTACCACCATTGGCTAAAACGAGATCACGTCCTCCATCTTCGGCGGCGATTATGGAGAAACCAGAGACTACGGTTCAATTGACGGACAAGGATATCGACGAGAGGGTTCGTTTTTTCCGTCCTGCGTGCCGACCAGCACTAAAATGACCTTGAATCCTATAGATCGCAAGGGCCGTGGAAGCTGAAGTGGCGCGTCGTCTGAAAGAGCGCGAGGACCGTGAACGAGAAGAGCAAGCGCGCCTTCAGCAAGAAAAGGAGAACCTCGCACTGAGAGAGATACAAGACGATGGGCGTCGTCAAGCGCAGGCAGAGCCCAAGTTGCCTTCTGGCGTGCTCACGCCGTTGCTTACGCGCCATCGTGACTTGGATGAGCAGCTCCGTCAGAGACTAGCGGAGCTGGAGGAGAAATAGTGCGTGCTGACATGACGACATGGGAGGTGTATAAGGACTCATTCGTCTCTTTCGCCACCCAGCGAACGCGGGAACAAGGAATTACAGCTTGCAGACGTACTGTCGCCCACATCCAGAAAGAAGACCGGGCGGGCCTATGTCGCGCTTGCGCGCGCCCATTCTGAAAAGTGCGTCCCACCTGGGTTCGCTTTTTTAATTACTCTGTACGCTAACCGCATATACAGGGGTGATCTGCAAGTAGCGCTCGAACTTTATCGCAAAGCGGAGACATATGTCCCCGATAACATCAAACTTCGAGAGAGGTGGATACTTTTCGTCGTCCATGTTTTCCTATGTAAACTATCTATGCGTGGCACCTAAAATTCTGACGTTTCTTTTTTTTGCTCTTTTCGGTCCGGACCGGCCACACCGACATCGCCACTCCCTTGTCCCTGAAATATTTCGCATGTCAAAACACACCAATGTGAATCCCGATCGTCAAAAAAAGAGTCCTCGAGATCGAATGGGCTGTCAAGAATGGCAAGGAATTCGTACCTTCGCCCAAGAAGCCACGCAAACCAAGAGGTAAGAAGCGCAAGGTTGCGACGACCCATCTTGGTCGAGGTCGTGAGGAAGGATCGTCGTCGATGGGTTTGGCCGCACAGCGCTTGATGGGTCAGGTCTCGTTGGACGAGGGAGAGGGGGAGGGAGACGAGACGATGGGTGGGCGTGAAGACACGATGGAGGTGTCTCTATTCAGCGAGGTCAAGGAGGAGGAATACGAAGGGACCGGTGCCACCCTCGAGACGCCCGCCAAGAGGGTGAAATCGGAAGTCGAGTAGAGAGTGAGGACGATCGTGTAGCGGCTTGCACGACACCGCCTACCTTTTCCTTTTCCTTTTCTTTTCCTCTCGTTCTCTCGTGTATTTTATCAAGATTACAGTCACATCAATACATGCTCCCTCTGCCCGAGGTCTCTCCAATACAACGGGAGGTAAAAAGAAAGACGACGGTATAAATATTTTCAAACCCCCAAGACAACAAGAACATCGACATCGTATAGTGCGCTCGGGCTCGCGCCGACCATAAACCTGTGTAGGGAATAAGAAGAGAAATGAGAGCGAGAGGCTATACTAGATAGGTATCCAGCCTCTCCGATCGTTCCCTTGCAGATAAACACATTATTGTACGAAAATACGTAGATGGGGGAACATCTCATTCTTCGTCCATGATCGAACTTTTTTTTTTCGTTTTGGTGAAGGAAACAGATTGGAAGAAAGATGAAAGCGCCCGATCACCCATCCATGCTAAAGAGTTCGTCATCGTCACATATTGGGCGGCTGAGTGGGCTGTGTACGTTTTGAGCGTGCCAGTTCCTGCTGTGGCTATTCACAGCATGAGGCGGCGTACGGAGTGGCACGCCGCCCGTCGGTGGGAGCCGCGAAAACATGGACTCGAGTGCAGCCATCGAGGACGAGATGGGAGCACCAGACGACGTCGGGATCGTGGTCGAGCTCAGGTCATGATGAGCAGACAGGGAGAGATGCGAGACCGCGTCGGCGGGCAGATGCGCTTGGTTCGATTGCAAGTGCCAGTCTTGTCCCGGCCCGGCGTTGATACCAAATGGCACCGGGCCGTGCCCAGGGCTGAACGCACCACCCCCGCCGACGCTCGAACCCCCAAGTGAGGAGGGTGACCCTGTGTGTGGAAGGGCGTGTATGCGCGAGTAGCCCGCCGCGAGGCCTTGTGGGAGACTCTGGCCGGGGGCGTGTGATTGGAGGGCACGGATGGATGGAGACGTCGTTTCCCCAAGTCCGAGGCCGATGCTTGCCCCGTTGTTGACGCCCGTCCGTCCTTCGTCTGCAGCTGGGCCATGGATGGGAGCGTGAGAAAGGGGTGAGCGGCTTAGCCCACCGAGGCCTAAACCAGCGCCAAGCGCGAGTCCAGCGTTGGGAGCACGAGCGTTATTGCTTCCCGAATTCATCTTGGAGTAGTAATGGTGGAGACCAGGAAGAAATGCAGCGGAGGCGTTCGACGGTGCAAGCAGGGAGGACGAAGGAGAATGTGAGTCGTCCCGGAAAACGCTTGTCGCTGTTCCTGGCGGCGTAATAGCATTCGCCAAGTTGAGCACACCAAAACCGTTGGGGGATTTGAGCGAGTTCGGTGTGCCCGAACCTATTGGTGCTACCCCAAAGCTGTGCTTGTCTGGGGAAGCAGGCACCCCGTTGGTCGTGAGGCCACGTTCCGCCCAAATAGATTTGACGTCGCCCAGAAGAGAAGGCGCGGGGACAGAACGCGAGTAGCGATGATTTGCGTGGTGACTCTGCGTCTGGGGAAGGTGGGCGTGAGCCGCAGCGAGTGGGGATGGCGTGTCACCCAGATTGACAGGGCGAGATGACCCAGAGTGTGTGCGGGACATTCTACGGGAACGCTCCGAGGGCGTCAACAGGTCGGTCAGCGAAGAAGGAAGAAATTCTTCCAGGTCCTCGTCTGCGGACAGAACGTCTCGCTCCACGTCGGTGGCTGGGTTGGCCCCTTGTGGGGGAACTGAGCCAGGGTCTGGTTTCCAAGTCTGACTGTGAGTGTGTCCCAGAGAAGAGGGCACGCCGACGCCTGCACCAAGCCGATTCCTGGACTCTGTGAGTAACGAAGTCTGTGCATGAAACGTCGAGGGAATTCCAGCGTTCTGCGGAGAATCTCCGGACGAGACCGGCGAATGGGCCGATAATGATCCTCGCGGAGGTGATCCGATGGGCCCGAGATCCGAAGCGTCTGCAGGAAGGACTGGACGACGTGGCGCACTCGGTACGCTGAGAGGAAGAGTAGGCGGAGATGCATTCCTGGGGTGAACGGGAGGTGGTTCCAAAGCAGCCGTCTCTTCTTCTTGCGCATCTTCTGACTGCTGTTTCGCAGCCGACCCAAGCTCCGTATTGGCACTGGTGGGGGCTGCATTATGGCGCTCAAGGGTGTCAGCATCATCTGGAAGGAGGAAGGGGGGGAAGTCGGTATCCTTGACAGGGGGTGCGGGTGCGGACGGAGTGGCCTTGAGGGTCATCGCCATAGGCGGGCGAGCCGAGGTGGTGCGGGTTGGGGCTGTCGAACCGGAGAGAAGGCCAGTACGGGCATTCACGGCAGTACCGGAAGACGAACTGCCGTGGGGGGTCGCAGACGGACGACCATCCTTCTTTCCGCCCTTTGGACTCTTGGATTCTCGAGCTGGGGTCGTAGACACGCCACCATTGGCTGCCAACTGGGCAGCCTTCTTGTTTTTCCGATCCATGGACATGCTCTGGCCTGGTAGTACATGTGCTAGCGCACATTTGTGACCGAACTTGCAGTTTCCCTTGACGAACCAGGCGCACACATCTTTTTGCTGACCAGGCTCATGGATGGTGTGAGAGAAGGGGCACGAAGAGCCAGCGGTGCAAGCGCCGACTTTGAAGAACTTGCAGGGAACATGTGAGACGTCTTTCGCTGGGGAATGATGAAGGGTCAGGCGTGGTGAGATGAACGAGGGAGACGATACAGACATTTGGAGGAAGAGGACTTTGATTTGAGTGCTTGGGTTCTTTCGCTATCGGTATCCCTGTCGTCTGAAATCCTGTCGGGGTCGGTCTTGTCGGTCGCGGGCATGGCTGACTTGGGGAGAGATGTCGATGGTAGGGTGAGACGAGCAGTTTGAGGACAACCACCAAGCCGGAATTCAAAGATAACCTAATCGACAAAAAATATTTCTACCCCCCTCCCCGAACGTCTTTCTCTCGCTTTGTGACAAGCAATCGCACTCCCGCATTCATATTTCGCCCTTTCTACCATGGCCAGGATCATCCCGACCCTGCACTAAACAGGACAGGACTGTCAGGACAGGACGTTCACCTTGCATAGCCATTCTCCGCCTCATGGCCCCCACACTCCCACTCCAAATCCAGGAATGTCGCCCGACCCGCCTGAACCGAACATAATCCGTTCTTCCTACCATGCGCCGCCCAAGGGTTCTCGCCCTCCGCGCAGGTTTCTACGTCGCAGTAGCCCTCTCGGGCTTTGCAGCAGCATACGTCTTGAAAGAGGTACGTGCAGTTGCACGCGCACCCATTGCTCTCAACCAAACACGGTGCTTGCGCAGTGGCTGCCATATCTACGGGACGCTCAACATCCAGCGCGTGTCCTTCCTGCTAGTGACAGCCCCGATGACGATGACAAAACGTCCCCCCGTTCGAATCCACAGCAGGACCGCTCTCCAAAGACAGACCTCTCGGCACCCGTGCTTGAAACCGACGAGGTCCCCGCCCCCATCACAGACCCAGACCGTACTCTCCCTCTGGACACGCATGCACCCACACCCTCGACGAGCCAAACAAAGACACTCCCTCCTCTCATCACACATTCCCTCCCCCCACCCCTACCGAGTGGACACGCCCTCCTCTCCAGTTCCTCCATTGCCACCACCGCCGACACCATATCCTCCCCCACGTTTGCTGGCTCGTTCCACATGTCGATTGGAGATGGTGCCGAAGACGACATTGCTTCGCACACGAACACGTCTGACACCCTCGCAGACTCGTGTCTCGATGTCATGTCACCCTCAACACATGTCATTTCGAGACGGCGCAGTATGCGAGCCCATGATTTATTTGCTGCATCCCATATATCATTTACAGAGCTTGGAAGCATGGTTGCCCCTCAAGATGATGCCTAAAAACTCAGGGAACACATCTTGTGGAGTCGCCTACCAAGTCAGATTACGTCGCTTCACCGCGTTGTAGTAGATTTTTCCTTTATACCACATAGGCTTGAAAAATTAACATGTAAACTACCCTTCCCGCACCTCTTTACGATCATTCTGAATGGAAGAGTAACAAAAGAAATCCTCGTCCCGTATATCTTGGATACCATGTCTGCGAAAAGTCCAATGTCAACAAACCAAGGCAGAGACGGAAAACAGAACAGCCCACTTTTCCTCGACATGCGATCTCAGTCCATTGAAATCCATCGCTCTCGCTCCCTTCCCAACCTCTGGCCTTTCGATGGCGACCACACCATCCCTTTCGAGAACACGGAAACAATGTTTACACCCATAGTTGGTCTTCTTGCACAGATTGCGTGCACGGTGAGATGGCCCCAGGAGCAATTCGGACGTGCCACGCTCGAATGCAAGTTGCGAGTTGGGAATAAGACGATGTGCGCTGCCATTCGGCGCACTGGCATCCCCTTTCAAGAACGAGACGTGACTCGGGGCGGACGTAGCCAACAGTTGGACTTGCATGGATTCGTGGCGGTGCGCATGGCCGATCTGTGATGCATTAGTATGTCAAACAGGTGAAACATTATAGTCGGGAACAGGAACTTACTGCAGTGTCAAAGTCCATGACTATCCAACCTTGACATGACATGCATCGTATGACGCCTCCTTTCGCGCTCAAACTAGAGGCAGTAGAAGGATCTTCCTCTGAAAAGCCAGTGAGTTCGAGGATACTTTTAATAAGACGAATGGCCTGGAACGGATAAAGGGCATGAATATCTGTCAGAGAGGACGAAAAAAAAGATACCTTGTCGTCTTTCTCGAATATATCTACCTTCCAACCCATCGTTTCCACGCTGGTCTTCTTACCTCTCTTTTTGCCCTTTTCTTGCTTATTGTCGTCGCCATTGTCGGTAGCCTCGGTCTCGGCTTCCTGTGGTGCTTCCCGGTGCCGTTTCTCGATGTTCTTCCCTTGCGCCCCCATACAAACATGCGAACAAACACCTTTGAGGTCCAAGCACCGTTCCCTCCGATACCCCCTGCCTACCCGGCCTTCGCCACATTGCTGACAGAGAAACCGGGCCGTAATGCGCTTCAAGGGAAATAGCGTTCGCGTGCTCGCGCTTTGCCATCCACCCGGGTAACCCAGCAGACTCATCAAGTGCTTTTGCACAGGAACAAGCCAAGTATGGAGGTCAGATATGATAAGCGAAGTGGCCAACGGGGACGATTTGATGTTGATCGCGTCAGAGGTACTATTGGGTGGTACCGTGCTCGGGTCAGGACTTCCCTTGAGCGCACGCACGGATGGGAGCGTGCAAAAGATGCTCAGCGGTGGGAGGATAAACGCACCAATGGGATCGCTAGGGCCCGCGGTGCCAGTATAGGCACCATCTAGTGTGCCACATCGCATGCGCTCGTAAATCTTCTTTACCTCCGTCAGCTTTTCCTTGTAAATTCTCTCGGCTTTTTGACGCTTATGGCGTGCTTGCACTTCCAGAAGCTCGGATTCGATTTCAAACCGGATGAGGGACATATCTAACGGGTCGTGGAGGGAAACAAATACCACACGGCCAAGACGATACCGGTGCAGCAAGTATCATGACGTTTATGAGTTGAACATACGTAGCACAGGTTACACCGCGATCACTTACCGTCTAAACTGATCTTCTCCAGAAGGAAAGTCTTGCGTCTCCGTAATGATATGTATGCTTGCGACGCGACAAGGTCATCCAAATCCCATCCTTCACGTTCCGCAAGGCTTTTCGTCCTGCGTGACCCCAAGTTGGCACATTTCATCCACAGTCAACTTAGAGCCTGTCGGCATTGAACTTGAAGGATGGTGCTTGCTCACCAAACTTTATTCTCCTTTTTGACGTCTTTATATTCTCGGTCATAATCACGCCTCCAGTTGATCAGGCGTGCCGAGACCTGATAGTACACGTTATGCCGTTTGATTGAGCGGACGCGAAAGGCCGAGCAGGAAGGCGGATACCATTCCACAATGTCCAAAGAGGGTGTATGAACATCACCCTACATTCGCGGGTAGATCTAAGAATGACACACCTCCATGATTGCAGGGAACCTTTTTATTGCCGCGTGACAACACTGGAATGCGATTCACAAATGAACAAAACAAGTTATCAAGCGATATCTGCGCACCTCCATGGTACGTTCCTTTTGTTCATCTTCCTCCCGAGCTGCAGTTGAAATAGAACCCGGAGAGGCGGCACGTTTGCGCTCGGCGTGAGTTCGTTCCGCATCCCTGTAGGCCACGAGATCGAGTTGAAATTTCTCCCAGTCAGTTCTGCGAAGTAAGAGATCGCCATTGTTGGGCCCTGTACGAGAATTAGAGCTCGTCAGGCAGTCGCAAACGTACCATACGCACAGACTAACGCGGGGGATGCGGAAGGATCTACATCAAGTTTGAGAACGATGCATACGGACCCACACGAGCGTCGCTAGCAAGCAGAATGACGCACGAAAACATAGATTGCTTTCTATATAGGGTACCCAAAGTGATTGGCAATCCTGTCCCTGAAACAAGGTGGTGATATTGATGAGGGAGTCGCTGGATGCGGGATGGTAATCATGAAGGTAGCGTGAGGGGAAAAATAAACGTCAGGGTACACGACAATGAAAGGCATGGAACAAAAGGCTGACTCCATAAACTTTTTTCGACAATACCACTGCCGGCGCCGCAACGTCAAACGTTGGTATGACATCAAGTAGAATGTGTACTCACGCTACCACACAACCTGATCCGCGCTGCGAAACTAGCATACATTTTGCCAGTGGCCTTTCGACACACCTCACAGACGCCCCCGCTGAACACAAAGGCGGCATAGTCCGCCTCGCTTCCGATCCAGTATTGGCCAGGATCCGGGAGGGAAACTGGTTTGCAGGTCTCGCGAACGCCGCGCCAGATGAAGGACGCGCCGGGATGCTGCGCGAGGAAGCGGTATAGGAATGAACAGGTACGGGAGACGGCGAGGACGGTGGGAGGGGAACGAGTGTAGAGGAGGATCTCTGCGAGGATCTCGATAGGGAGACTGGTCAATGAAACGCGTGTACTCGCAGGCGTCGTGGACGGGCTCGTTCGTTCATTGTGAACGAGTCGCGGTCGTTTGGGTTTCTTGGTACCGCGACTTGCTGCGGTAGCTTTGGTAGGCATCTCGGTCGCGTCGGTTAATGACAGGGAAGTGATTTGGTCGTTGTGGTGGAGGTGAACTTGTTCGTGGTTGGCATTGCTGTCGGCAACGACTCTATAGCTCAGTGGTAGAGCATACGATTGCAGATCGTGCGGTCCCGTGTTCGAACCACGGTGGGGTCTTTTTTTTTTTACCTAGTACCAGCCTTCCCACGATCCCACGGGTGGATACAATTGTGCTCTATAGACACGTCGGTCCAACTCGCATACCGACCATGATTGCGCGCACCAGCTTCTACTTCTCCTGGTTGTTCCTCGTCGCCGGCGTCCACGCTGCCTCGTTGTCCTTGAAAAACGTGCGCTTTACCGTCTCCTCTTCGGATGCATCCCAGCTGCGCACAGACACGTATGTCTCCCCCTCGAACCGCTGAACTCACCTCACCCCCACCAAAACAGACTCTCTCTTTCTCAAAAGCCAGAGCCATTGGCCCTCGGTCCCTCCGACACTCTCAAAATCACCTTCCAACTCACCGAATCTGACGAAGGCAAAGGTGTCCAGCCCCACCAGACCTTCCTCCGCTTCTATGACGCCGTCTCTGGCGAAGAAGGCATTCAACCCGTTCGCGTCACACTGGGCGGTAAAGCCAAGTTTGAGCTCGTACGTCGTTCCTCGGACGCCTTCACCCTTCGCTCACACTTCCCGTACAGAACATGGCTCGTCCACCAGCATCCTTCCCGCCGACGACAGACCGCCCACTGGCTGTCTCCCTGATCCTCGGTTCCTTCGTATACGACCCAGTGACGTTCGACCTCTTCGACCTCTACGTCCCCGCATCCTCGACGCCCACCCCCCACCCCGACGAAGCGTCCTTCCACCCCCAACCTCCCATTGCCCACACCTTCCGTCCCGAGCAAAGCCTCCCCCCCAAGATCGTCTCCGCAACCTTTTCCGCGCTCGTTCTCGCACCATGGGTCGTATTACTCACATTGGTACGTCGTATCTTCTTACCACCCTACGAATCACTCAACCACACGTCCGTTCGTTTTCAGTGGGGCAAAGTCGGCGTACGTGTCCCGCACTTGTTTTCCCTTCGTATCCTCCCCTTCACCGTGCTCCTCGGCGCGTTCGAGGCGCTCCTTTTCTGGTACTGGGTGGATCTTAACCTCGGCCAGGTGCTGCGCTATGCCGGCATCTTGGCGCTTCCGACCATCTTTGCGGGCAAGACTGCGCTCGCAACCACTGGCAAATGGCGGGCCGGGATACATTAGAATCAATTCAACTTGTTACCCTGTTTTGCTGTAATAGAGACAGTGGCTGTTCTCCCGTCCCAGTATTGCGAATGGATCGTCACCCCTGCTTTGAGAAACAATGGTGGATTCTAGTAGGGTATGTTACAAGTAAGGGTAAGGATGTATCAATAAGCCTTTGGTTCGTTTCCTACCCTCCAACACTGATTGATGTTGATGTGGTCCTCAAGGGTACGTCGTGCAAACAGTCGACGACCAGTCCACCCCGACACTACAGATTAAAGATTCAGCGCCTGCATCATAGGCACAGGCAACGCGGCGTTAGGCGAGATCGCGGGGAGAGGTCCGGTGGCTGTCTGAGCGACGAACTGGGGTGTCGATGGCGGATGAGGCCCAGGGCCAGAACCATAGACGCTCTTGGCCGTCGGCGTCTTGAAGGGGTGACATTCAGTGTTGAACACGTCTAGAGCGAACATAAAAAGGATCAGCATCAGCGATCGCACTCGAAGACACGCGTGAACGCACAATCGTCGAGTGAAATGTTGTTGGGATCATCGAATGTCAAGTACCTGTCGAGGAAGGCGTTCAAGTCGGTCGGTCCAGAACGCGTCTTTCAAGAAGAAAATGAAAAATACGTACAGGTACTTCAGCACCTCTGCGAACCAGAAACTTTCCAAATCATCAATCTTGGTCGAGTTCACATTGTTGACGTCGTTGAGTCCGGTATACGCGACTGTAGCCGGCAGGTATTTTTGGAAACTCTCGATCGCGCTGGCCGCATTGTCGAGATATTTCGTATCCCCAGTCACGCGCCAAGCATAAAAGTTGGACTCGAGCACCTCGGGACGCAAGATATAATCCGACGTGGTGATGTAGAATCCGTGTTCGTCGTAAAACTCCATTTGCTCTGCCGTAGGCGAAGGACCACCCGTGTAGTTACCATCGTTGGAGATATAGGCAAATACTTCTGGACCGATCCCAGTGCTATCAGGGTTGGTCAGCGTGCCGTCGTCGCTCAGGAAAGAGAATGATGCTTACGCAGTGCTTGCATAAGTGTTCCAGCATGCATCAGTGAGCTGAAGGCCGATGTTGACGATCGTGTCATTGTTTGTCAGCTTCCCGCCTACCATATCATCAGTTCAGCCGCAACGCCGATCATTCTCCGACGTACCCAGAATCCAGTTTCCACCGTAAAAACAGGCCAGATGCGAGCCGACGTGACGAATCAAATGGTCATTATCATAATCCGCAAGATAGACCCAGTCGTCCACAGTCGACGTCTGGAAAACGAACACAATCAGAAGAGACCCCCCAGGCCAGTTTCGGCAACATACCCTCAAGAGCTCTTTGATAGAAGTATCCACTGCAGTGGACCATGCGTCTGCATATGAATTATCGTCGGTGTTCGTCAGGCGGGGATACTTGATCAAGTACTCGAAGAACGAGTCACTTCCTCCGCCCCATGTCTACATCTAGTGGGCAACCTGTGTAAAATCATCGCGTAGTGGGTTACGTACCACATAGGAACCGATCGAATCTCCAGACGAAGGATCGATGATCTGTGCAGGCATCCCGGCCAACGGCGTTGGCTACCAAATCGGAGCGGCGTTAGAAGGCAGCGATGCCCGGACGACAATTTCAGAATGTTACCATGTGGATCATGTACTGGACGGACTTCTCGGCGAGTTGACGGTAGGTGTCGTTGTTGGTGTACAAACTAGCTTGTAAGTTAGATACGAGCACTCGCAGCGATCTCGTACCCACCTGAGACGATTCCACTCGAGGGTGAGCTATAGATAAAAATAAATAGGTTCATTGTGTCGCTCTCAAAGTAGGTGTGAAGAACGTACAGTACCGGCTTCAGCAATATTCGTCTGAGAGACCCATCAGTAGGTCCCGGCAACTAAAACGCGATTGCAAACTCACTGCGGCGTAGGTGGGTGTATGACTAGTAAAGTTAATATAGGAATACGGAATCGAATCGTTCTGTGATATCGCGTCCACGTCAAACTTCAAGCCGTGAGTACTGAAACTCGCGCACCCCAACCCATGCATATGCCATTTGTTGCGCGACCTGCTCTGCTTTCTGGACGAGTGTATCGTACTTGTATCCAGAGAGCTCATAGGCACTCAAGAACCCGCCGACAAAACGGATCGTCGTTTCAAACACACTAGGATGGATGTCAAAGTTAAAATGCCGTTCATGGGACGTATAGTGGCGCTGTTACCTGACCGTCTCATTCGTTCTCGGGAGGCTAAAGTCCACCGTCGCGATGTAATCGACTGCCTCTTCGAACCAATCATAGAAACCCATGATCCACTATAGGCACAGACACGTATGAGTCTTCCAGAACACCGCAGCTCGAAGGAGAATGGGACACGAACCATAGTACCCAAGGCATCTGCAATGGACGCGCCCCACCCGCCCAGGGAATCATCATATGACTCCGAGACCGGAAGCAGGTCGTCATGACCCCAGGCATACTTCCTGCCGCGTACATGATGAGTTATTCACGTGCTGGAAGTGAGAGAACACTGACTGATACGCTTCGTACGACTCGACGAAGAGATCCACTACGGCCTGCTGGTGGGTAGCAGCAGTGGATGGGAGTTGTAGGTTCGCCAATTGCACTGGCTCCCCACGGGTAAGCGCAACGACGGATGCGAGGACGAGCCAACGACCGAGTTTTGTCATGGCGCACGAGGGAGGGCGAAAGTACCTTCAATTGCCAGCCGATTCGTAAAGATTCGTTTATTTATTCAATAACGTACCGCATTTTTAAAGGTCCGACTCCACTGATGCGTGAACAGATGGGCCGGGCGCATCTGCAGTAGACATGTGTGTTGACAGAGAATTCGGTTCGGGATGGGTCCGCCTTCGCTGCCGCATCTGAAGAGTTGGAACAGGGTCGAGTTCCTATAGAGAAGTAAGTTCGGTGTGCGGTCTTGCGAGGTTCGGGATGGATGGTAGTAGTAAGAACAAAGCCACGACGTTATTGGCGACCGTTAGCAGTATCCGGACTGATCCAACCTGAAAATACATACACACTGCAAAGTCCGACGCATGTGATCAAAGCTGTCCTTGTCAACCCCCGCCTGATCAAACAGCACGCATCATTCGTTTATTCTATTTGGACTTCGCCAGACTAAGAATATTGTTCCGTGCATCAGTCAGATCCCCCAACTCAAAGTCGACCCCTCCAGACTGACATCTGCAGAGACCAACCGTCCTGCGTTTGGAATAGAGAGCAGTGTTAACACCCCGAGCCTGGTGGTGGATCGATCAAATACGTCAACTGCAATTCGTTGTGTGTCGCGCGGTGGATCGACAACGACGATACGAGCCACAGTGTCCGTGTATATTAGACGTGGCATAGAGGGAGTAGGCTTGCTGGTGACTACAGCTCCTCTGTTGATTACCGGTCACGTGCTTTCTGATCATGATTATCTGCTCAGAAGATCGTCAGGAACTAGTACATCTGCCCCATAAGCAACTAAACTTTAAGTTGGCGGACGAACGACTAGCGTGTCCGTCGTCAGTGAAACGGTTATTGGTCGGCATTCTGTAGCACTCGGCTACACTCGGTTAGCCTATCGGAAACCAGCAACTGTTTTTACTGATGCGCAAGTCGCGCGCTGGAATGAAACTGAATAGACAGCCTGGGCTGCGACGTCGCCGGCTAGGGTCACTCGGGACGTTCTCACTGCCAGCGGCCAAGTTTTCGAAACCGTCCAAACGCAAACGCACCCTCCAATCCGACGAGCGCAAGGGCATCCAGTTGATTCGTGTCACCTCGCCAAGTTCGAGCCCGTACATCGACCTCGACCTCTACGTTCCCGCATCCTTGACGCCTACTACCCCATTCTGTGCTCGTGTTCGTACCATGTTCAGTTTGGCATGTCCCGTCATCTCACCCCCTACAAATTACTCAATGATGCGTTCATTGAATCGTTCGCCTCCAGTGGGGCAAAGTCGGCGTACGTGTCCGGCACTGGTTTCGTCCCAGTGCCGTGAATGGGCCGAGACAACACTTAGTGGATTCCAGCAAGATGTGTAACAAATAAGGGTATAGTGGGGGTATCGATATTAACATGAGATCCTGGTTCGTTTCCGACCTGATGTAATCGACAGCGGGTACGTCGCACAAGTATCTGCACAGAGAGTCGAAGAGCCAGTCTATTAACGTCGCAGGCAAACGCTGCAAATCAAAGATTCAGTGCCTGTGTCAAAGGTACAGGCAATGCAGGGTTTGGTGAGATCGCGGGAATAGGTCCTGTGGCCGTCTGAGGGGCAAAAGGCGGCGTCGAGACTGGATGAGGCCCAGGGCCAGAACCATAGACGCTCTTGGCCGTCGGCGTCTTGAAGGGGTGACACTCAGTGTTGAACACGTCTAGAGCGAACATAAAAAGGATCAGCATCGGCGACTGCACTCGAAGATACGCGTGAACGCACAATCGTCGAGTGAAATGTTGTTGGGATCATCAAATGTCAAGTACCTGTCGGGGAAGGCGTTCAAGTCGGTCGGTCCAGAACGCGTCTTTCAAGAAGAAAATGAAAAATACGTACAGGTACTTCAGCACCTCTGCGAACCAGAAACTTTCCATGTCATCAATCTTGGTCGAGTTCACATTGTTGACGTCGTTGAGCCCAGTATACGCGACCGTAACCGGCAGGTATTTTTGGAAACTCTCGATCGCGCTGGCCGCGTTGTCGAGATATTTGGTGTTGCCAGTCACGCGCCAAGCATAAAAGTTGGACTCGAGCACCTCGGGACGCAAGATATAATCCGGTGCGGTGATGTAGAATCCGTGTTCGTCGTAAAACTCCATTTGCTCTGCCGTAGGCGAAGGACTACCCGTGTAGTTACCATCGTTGGAGATATAGGCAAATACTTCTGGACCGATCCCGGTGCTATCAGGGTTGGTCAGCGTGCCGTCGTCGCTCAGGAAAGAGAATGATGCTTACGCAGTGCTTGCATAAGTGTTCCAGCATGCATCAGTGAGCTGAAGGCCGATGTTGACGATCGTGTCATTGTTTGTCAGCTTCCCGCCTACCATATCATCAGTTCAGCCGCAACGCCGATCATTCTCCGACGCACCCAGAATCCAGTTTCCACCATAGAAACAGGCCAAATGTGAGCCGACATGACGAATCAAATGGTCATCATCATAATCCGCAAGATAGACCCAGTCGTCCACAGTCGACGTCTGGAAAACGAACACAATCAGAAGAGACCCCCCCAGGCCAGTTTCGGCAACATACCCTCAAGAGCTCTTTGATAGAAGTATCCACTGCAGTGGACCATGCGTCTGCATATGAATTATCGTCGGTGTTCGTCAGGCGGGGATACTTGATCAAGTACTCGAAGAACGAGTCACTTCCTCCGCCCCATGTCTACATCTAGTGGGCAACCTGTGTAAAATCATCGCGTAGTGGGTTACGTACCACATAGGAACCGATCGAATCTCCAGACGAAGGATCGATGATCTGTGCAGGCATCCCGGCCAACGGCGTTGGCTACCAAATCGGAGCGGCGTTAGAAGGCAGCGATGCCCGGACGACAATTTCAGAATGTTACCATGTGGATCATGTACTGGACGGACTTCTCGGCGAGTTGACGGTAGGTGTCGTTGTTGGTGTACAAACTAGCTTGTAAGTTAGATACGAGCACTCGCAGCGATCTCGTACCCACCTGAGACGATTCCACTCGAGAGTGAGCTATCGGTAAACATAAATAAGTTCATTGTGTCGCTCTCAAAGTAGGTGTGAAGAACGTACAGTACCGGCTGCAGCAATGCCTGTCTAAGAGACCCATCAGTAGGTCTCGTAACTAGAAGCCCCATTGAAAACTCACTGTCGCATAGACGGGTGTATGACTGGCAAAGTCGATACTGTTATATGGAATTGAATTGTTCTGTGATACCGTGTCCACGTCAAGATTTCAAGTCGTGAGCACTGAAACTTGCGCACCCCGATCCATGCATACGCCATTTGTTCCGTGACCTGCTCTGCTTTCTGGACGAGTGTATCGTACTTGTATCCAGAGAGCTCATAGGCACTCAAGAACCCGCCGACAAAACGGATCGTCGTTTCAAACATACTAGGATGGATGTCAAAGTTAAAATGCCGTTCATGGGACGTATAGTGGTGCTTTTACTTGACTGTCTCATTCGTTCTCGGGAGGCTAAAGTCCACCGTCGCGATGTAATCGACTGCCTCTTCGAACCAATCATAGAAACCCATGATCCACTATAGGCACAGACACGTATGAGTCTTCCAGAACACCGCAGCTCGAAGGAGAATGGGACACGAACCATAGTACCCAAGGCATCTGCAATGGACGCGCCCCACCCGCCCAGGGAATCATCATATGACTCCGAGACCGGAAGCAGGTCGTCATGACCCCAGGCATATTTCCTGCCGCGTACATGAGAGTTATTCATGTGCTGGAAGTGAGAGAACACTGACTGATACGCTTCGTACGACTCGACGAAGAGATCCACTACGGCCTGCTGGTGGGTAGCAGCAGTGGATGGGAGTTGTAGGTTCGCCAATTGCACTGGCTCCCCACGAGTAAGCGCAACGACGGATGCGAGGACGAGCCAACGACAGAGAGTCATCATGGCGCATCCACGTTTTGTGAGAAAGAGAAGAGAGAAAGTGCTTTTTGATTCGCAAAGGTTTATACCGTTATTCAATAACGTACCACTTTTTTTTTGGGTGGGGCGTGAAGAACCGAACAGATGAAGATCTGCAGCCTGAAACATCCCTGCTGACAGAGAACTTGGCCCTTCTCTTCGCTAACGGCATCTTGTAGAATTTTGCTAGCCGATGCGCGAAGATTTATTACCTTTGCTTGCTGTAATAAATGACGTACCGCGTTTTTAGAGGGGTGGTCGTAAAGAGCCGCCACCCATGGTGAGCAGTGGGCCATCTGCACAGTACAGACATCCCTTCTGAGAGAGAACTCCATCAGTAAAACACATCAGTAAAACAGTTGCTGGTTTCCGATGCTGACCGAGTGTAGCCGAGTGCTACAGAGTGGTTCCGACCAATAACCGTTTCACTGATGCATAGAGCAGTTTTAGTGTGTGGTCTGACGAGAATTGGGTCCATAGCCGGCCGGCATTAGTGGGCCGTAATGATAGTGATTAGAAACAATTCTGACCACTCTTTCACCACTGGATCATGACACATCAATCAGGAAGCGAAACTTGACGGCTACCAACTGACTCGGAGAACGCCGAGAATGAGTGTGGCAACCCAGGACGCCATCACTAGTAACGATACATAGGTACTACAGTGGAATTGCTCATAATGCATACGAGTTGGGCGGCGAAAAAGCAATGCATTATTAGGTTTATGCAACAGGATACATGTCACATTCCGTGACTAGTGTGACATCGCAGCGTGACCGAGCGGTCGTCAGCAACGCGACATATGATACAGTAAGTTGTACAGAAATCATGATAAATATTTATCTAGGGTGGTCTACTTTGCGCTGAAGAGTTCATCTCGCTGCAAAGCTACCTGAAATTTACAGAGTTGATTGGACAGTGCGAGTGAGAATGAGGGATCACCATACTGCATGCATCCCCCTTCGAGCCGCTGACATATGTTCAGTGCGCGAGAATGAAACGGTAGACTCGTCATCAACATTGTCATTGTCGTTGTCATCGATCGATCTCGATTACTTCTCCATTCACCTGTGCCATCTCCCGACGAACCTGCTCAGTAATTCCTGCAACACTCCCATTCGACTCAGCCCAATCTTACCCAACTCTCTCTTCTACAGGGTCAAGCTGTGAGCCGTCTAGGTGGACGGCAACACTAACGGACGAAACAGAACGTGAACCGAGCAGTGTATTGAGAAAGAGAGAGAGAGAGATCGTATTGTATCTGTGGTCTGGTATATATGGTACAGTAACAGGATGCCAATGCCGGTCTGGCGTCATGGCATACAACGGAGCATACGACGGAGCAGATAGGAATATAGGAATATAAGTAAGCGGGCTTACACAAACATTTCGTCAATGGTCGGACGTGTGCCGAAGACTCGGTTTCGTGACTGGAGATCACGAACTTCCAAATGGTTTGTACTACCAGTAACTAGCCTTGGGACAATTGATCCACCCTGCTATTCATACTATGTAATAATGCATATTTTATTTCACAGTCGATGCATTATGCATTATGCATTCACAATGTATTTTGAGTGGGAACAACAATGGGATCGCCGAAAGCCAATGCATTATGGGGTATATGCATTGTTACGTCATGCATTACGAGCAATTCCACTGTATTTGTCTCGCGTCTCACACATCTAGTACTGTTGTTGTAGTGCACCGAGAAGGGAGGAATCGACTGCATCTGTTGCTCTTAGTATGTAGCCAAGAACAATCATCCGTGTTCTTCGAAGCTTGAACGAGTTGCAAGAGATACGCTAGACCGGACCAGATTCAGTCAGAGGATGGTCTACTAGATGTGTACCTTTTAGCTTCTTCAACGTTTTTGGAACGAGTACCTCGCGTCGTTTCTTTCCATTCTTCCGTTGATGACCGTTCTGGTGCAGTAGGATGTTATGCAACAACCAGCCAGGATGTGGTGGGGAAAAAGTGAGCAAGCAGCAAGCAACTTGAAGTTGTTACTCACTAGCAGTACAGGCATATATACATTCACACATCATTATTCGATCATTCTATTTCGATTTTGTGCGCGTGCGCGTGCTAGGACAGCCCACACCAGACCAGAAATATTGTTCGCCTGTACGTGTGCATCGATCACATCCCCCAACTCAAAGTCGACCCCTCCCAGAGTGACGTCCGCAGCGACCAGCTGTCGTGTATTTGGAATAAAGATCAATGTCAACACTAGATCGTTTGGCTCAGGAGACCCCGAGCCTGGTGGTGGATCGATCGAATATGTCAACCTTAGTTCGTTTTCGGATTCAATGTGTGTGGACTTGAGAGAGAGCAAGGAGCGGTGGATCGACAACGATGACACGAACCTGTCCGTGTGTGACCCAGATCAGACATGGCACCGAGAAAGGTTAGTTGACAATTCCGTACCAGTCATAGAGTCCCCCGACCCTTGGGTCCTCTTCCTCGCCAACCACTTTTTCTACAAGCTTGAGTTCTGCGAGTCTCTCCTTTTCGATGCTTCTCAGTTGCTCCAGCTCCGCCATCTCGTTCTTTATCCGTTCTTTCGTCTCGCTTATCCGGCTATTCAGTTCCTGCAGCCCGTCCTCTAAATTTTGCATTTGCTCCACTTGTCCATCGAGCGTGGACGTTGCAGATGTAATGGTCAACCGAGGGTGCGGGTGAGCCTGACGGAGACGCGTCAGAGCAAGCCGTGTATCAAGTATCTGGGCAGAGAGTGTCGTCGCAAGACTCGTCAACGAACGTGCTTTCTGATAATCTGGCTCAGAAGATCGTCAGGAACTATATAAACAACTGGGGCAATCGACCGACCTTCCTCTACGAGTGGCGCCAACGTACGTACGTCCTCTTGTCGCTCAGCAAGCCCTGCCTTGGCCTCCTTCAACCCACACTTCTTCTCTTCGTTGCGCAATCGGACTTCTTCGTTCGAAGAGGCGGTTATGAGTGGCGCATCGTCGGACACAATCGTCTTGACGTATTTGTCTTTAGCTTTCTGTTCCAGATACTGAAATTTAAGTTGACGGAGGAATGACTAGCGTGTCCATCGTCAGCAAGTCGCGCGCGTGGATGGAATTGAGCACATACGGTCTGGGCTGCGACGTCACTGGCTACTACAGCAGGGTCGCTCAGGGCGTCCTCACCAGCGGACAAGTCTTCGAGACCGTCGAAACGATGAGCTTTCAACTGCGCGCGGGAGTTGAGAATGTGCAGGTTGGCATTGTCGAGAGTTGCTTGAAGCCGTTTCGATGCATCCGAAATGGTCATCGAGCCAGTACAAGTTATAAATCACGTCGTTTTCGAACCGTGTCGCGCGGCGCGTCTATCACGTGTACAGAAAAGACTACACATGGATTAATCGTTCATCGGTTCTCCGACGTCAGAAATGTCAATAGGTCGTAATGAATCGCCCACTGGGGAGGGCGGCGTGCCTCGGACGAATCGCAGTTGACAGAGAAATCATTGCTCTTGTTGCGACCCGTACCCGTGAAACGAAACACCAGTCTCCGGGCATGTGCAATTGGAGCATCACTCCTTCAACTCCACTGTGTGATCATGATCCTTCTTCCTTCAGGGAGAATTGATTCAGTATACTTACGGGGGTCGTCGGGACGTAGCAGAGGAAAGAGGAAATCAAATGATGGGGATAATTTAACTTCTGACCACTATGTAGTTGCTCTTTCGTTCTCGTACCGGAAGCCGACCTAGAGGAGCGCAAAACCAAACGTGTAGGATGGCGAATGCTAGTCGAGCAAACGGGGAAATAGTGGTTACTGTCAAGGGTAGACTCCTAGCAAACCATGGGCAGCATCCCCAGGCATACTCCAACTTCCGGGGGTATATTTGCGCGTGGGGCCGCCAGAGGCTGATGTTCGACAATTCCGTCAAGATATGGGTTATTCCTCTGTGTTGGCGCCAACCATGCACGCATGTCAATCGCGTGTCATGCATCGCGGCCTCTGTCCCAACGGGGAGAGTGACTTGGACAATGTAACTGTGTATATGAAGGCAGTCATTGTCGCGTGACACACTTCACGAAGTTGAGAGAAACAACAGTGGGTGATATAACAGCGAACCGACGGCTATCCACGCCGAGCTTGAGTTTCGTGAGCTTGCAAGGGTTATGGTTCTCTTGCGTATTCTCGGTGACGAGTCGTGTTGCATGTTTCCGCGTGTCGCATTGAAAAGAAATATGATTAAGGAGGGATTTTCAACAACCCCAAGTTAATCGAGGCCTGGAACGAAGAACAGGGCATGTGCATGAGCAATATTACCCTTCCTTTCATCAACTTGTACTTGAAGGTGACCCCTCCCCTTCATGTGTAGATGGTGGCTCGCGCAACGGATTCTCTAGTCGGGCCTGCTCAAGCAGATCCCCAAGACCTCGCTCTCGTACGGCTTTCTGCAAGTAAGGCGACATCAGTCAACTTGCGTTAGAAACCAGACCAATCCTAGAACGAGCAGAACGTTTCGACGGAGTCTTCGAAACCACACACAGAAGAAAAAAGGCATCACACTCACCTGCACACACTCCTTGTATTGAGCCCAGACAACCCCACATTTCTCCTCGAATTCCTCCGCCTTCTTCTTGGCATACTCGTTGCGTTGGCCCTGCGGAATGCCCTTGGAATGTGCAATGGCGGGTTCGAGATATCCTTCGAACCACGTATTGAAGCACGCGTCGTATGCGTGCTTGAGAGGTGTACATTGGCTTGAAAGCGAGTGTGCCATAGAAACAACGTTCTGATAGACCTTGCTAGAAAGTTGCAGACGACGATGGGCACTCAACGCGCCCCAGCCGGCTTACATCACAAAGTTTAGATCTAGGTATATACAATACGTTTCAGAGCGAGATGACAGCGGTGCTATACTAGATACACGACATGCCACTTCGCGCACTGACTCAACGGCCTCTCAAGTAAGGATGAAATCGACCCTTGCCTCTGTCTCCTCTGTCCTGTGGGTGACGCGTAGGCTGCGGCGGAGGCGCCTTGGAAGACGTAAAAGCGATTTGTGAACGTTTCGACTGTGCTGCAGATGCTTGTTCTGAACGCGTTTTTTGCAAATCGGCTTTGAGAAGGTACATGTTTCCCCAGCAAGAAAGCCGTCATTGGGCGTAACCACACAAGAGGACGGTGACGGGCATAAACACGAGTCGAAAAAAACTACAAAGCACATCGTACCGATTTGATCTGCAAACCATCCAGGTTCTACGTCGTTTGGTTTCCAAATACCAGTCGGAAAATTCGATGTTCGTTCGTCGACGTCGACAAAGTCGACCAGTGTAGCATAGAGGTGAGGATTCCGAAATGATCGGTTTGACATGAGAGAATCATTAAAGTGTCTGGGATTTACGGGATCGCGCTTCAACGCAAGAAATTGGGCTACTTTCGCCTTGACAGACATGAGTGACAGAGTGGAGCAACATGCAAAGAGCTATCGTACTTCAATGACTGGATCACATGGTGCCGTAGATTCGGCGGGTATTCCCCAGTCTGCTTCGCCTGGTATTGATGGCGGTCTCAGGATTTCGTGAATCTTTGTTAGTTCGTGGTCTTCGGAGGAACTCGAGGCGGAGGGAAATTCCTTCAAGGATTCCTCGGGTGTGAGCGGTGGTGCGTCTGCTTGGGATCGTTCTGTCACAATGTCATCGGATAGGTGTGCTCGAGGGTGGCTTTTCGTCGGTGCTGGCCGACGAATGATGACTTGGGATTTAGGTAATAGTCGTGCTAAGGAGGGATAACTTGGAGCGCATTCTCAGTGTATTACGTAGAACGTACCATCTGAGGATGAAGCAGAGAGGCCCTTTAGTGGCTTATCCTATTCCCAAACAGAAACACAGCCAACAACGAGGGAAACGATTGGACAAAACCCGGCAGGGAGACTCTTACATGGTTGTTGACCAGGCCAGTGGTAGCAGATCTGGAGGTGGAGGCGACAGTGTCCTCCAAGTCGCTTTGAGAGTCATCGCTGTATGCGACAAGACCTGGGAGTGTGTAAGACGTCGCCGACAGCGGGGACATGGCGTTGCTTACGGTGCATGGCAGCGCGCACGAAGGAGAGGTTCAATGCCGAGAATTGAAACTCCGCGTGATCGTTTCGGGAGAGTTGCCGAGTTGCCGAGACACACTGAAATGCGCCTCCACCAGCTGCTCGTCTGTCTGGCGATTTGGACGGTCGGCAGTTTGGCTACTAGCGAGCGGGTCGTCGCCGAGTTTTATGGCAGACATGCATCCAGCTTGGGGCACACCAACAACTGGGCCGTCCTCGTCTGCGCCTCCCGATATTGGTTCAATTACAGGGTATGTCATGGTAGCGTGCAGTGAACCACTGATGCCAACGTCCCTCAGCACATGGCAAACGCCCTAGGAATGTAATGTTGCCTCTGTTGCCTTATTCCATCGTGATATAGACCCTCATTCTTAGGTATCGCACTGTCAAGCGTCTCGGCATCCCCGACTCGAATATCATCCTCATGCTCGCTGATGACGTCGCGTGTAACACGCGCAACAAATTCCCCGGGAGCGTATACGCGAAAGCGGGGCGTCATTTGGACCTCTACGGCGATAACATCGAGGTTGACTACCGTGGCTACGAAGTCACCGTGGAGAATTTCATTCGACTGCTCACAGGTATGTCGAGGTCGAAAGCATTCTCTCATGTACCAACTCTCCATTTAGGACGTGTCGATCCGTCGGTACCGCGCTCCAAACGACTGCTCACGGACGACCGCTCGAATATTTTCGTGTACATGACCGGACACGGTGGAAATGAATTCCTCAAATTCCAGGACAACGAAGAGATCAGCGCGTTCGACATCGCCGACGCCTTTGAACAAATGTGGCAGAAGAAGCGGTAAGTAGCCAAAAATGTGTCCATGGTTCATCTCAGGGGCTTAACAAGTGAATTCTAGCTACAACGAAATATTCTTCATGATCGATACCTGCCAAGCAAATACCATGTACTCGCAGTTCTACTCTCCGAATATCCTAGCAACAGGGTCATCAGAGATAGAAGAAAACTCTTACTCGGTATGTCTTTTTGTTCGTTATATTTATCTTTAGGGTCTCACTACTAGCAGCACGAAAACGACAACGATATTGGCGTATCCGTCATCGACAGCTATACACATTTCGTACTCGAATTTATGGAAGGCATCAACAAGACCAGTCAGGGGTCTGTACAGGACCTGGTATGCACTCTCACCTCGACGTCTCGTTGACATATGCTCACACTTGGAAAGTTCTCGTCTTACGATCCCGCTGTGATTCGCTCACATGCCGGCGTGCGTTCAGACCTGTTTCAACGGCCACTGGATAAGACACGCATCACGGACTTTTTTGGAGGTGTCGCTCAGGCCGAGGTGTTCCCTCCCGCCCAGGAAACTGCGCCGACTGTCCTCCCGGAAAACATACGACCGCCGGAAACTTCGCAGCACGCAGCAATCCCTCCCGAGAATCCTGTTACCCTGCAGTGCCGTCCCGACGCAGCACGGGACAAGGCTACTTTACCCTTGCTGGAGAGCGAGAGTGAAGTTTGGGACACGAGATGGAAGGATATTAGAAAATGGACTTCTGTCTTGTTAGTAGCATCTCTCGTGACCTGGGTATCGTTTGCAAGATAGACCTTTGTAATTCCACAAATTCATTCCCTCAATGTCAAGGGAGTAAGGTACACACAGCATAAAATACGAAAGCTAATTTGCGAAATACATGTGAATCACTTGATAGTACGGTCCTGTGCTTTCCTTCAAAACTCTTGGTGTTCTTCAGCATTCCATTTCTTGTCAGGGTCGTACAATATCCCATCCTCAGACATGCACCACTCGATCACCGCACAAGGAGGCCAGAGGCCTTCAGGCTCGTCGCCGGCGTCCTGGAGGAGCAGCGCAACGACGCCATGCGCAGGAACATCGTGTGCTGTAAAGTTTCTCGCTGCGGTACCATTGTCAGTGTGCGTCCAGAGGTCCTGAATGCAAGATGAGCGCCAGTGCCGATGAACAAGTCGAGGTCTAGAGCCTACCCGGACGGAGTATTGTCTTCCAGCTCGAATCCAGGGAGACTCCGTTAAATTGAAGAACATGGTTGCAGGTTCATCCAAAGTGTTGATCTGCTCTGCCTCAGCAATGCAAGAGGTGAACAAGAATGAAACTACTCACAAGCATAAAGACCGTGCCATTCTGGCTTTTACCACTCCAGTACTGTGCGGGGTGAGTTTCGTTGCTCACGTAGTCGGGCTAAAATAATTTTGAATCGATAGGTAAACATATGCGAGTGCATATTTGCTTACGTTGATACCCCATCGGAACGGCGAAATGCTCGCACCCACCACGGGGTCCTGGTTGATAGCGATGATTTCGTGGCTGGTGAGGATCTCGAGGGCTTCCTTGCTTGCCGACTCCAACTGAACAGAGACTAGATCTCTACTTTGCTTCAAGCTCCAGAGAAAGCACATACATGGAGGCCGAGCAAGAGGGGGGACTTCATGAGAGCCCAGGCAGTGAAGTGCGTCTTCATTTCCTCATACGCTAGGTCACCATTCCCGCTTGTGGTTGACATGAGACGTATGTTATGAGACACCAGATGTTTTACTCACACTTCCAGCTAGCAAAATATGAGGCTGAATTCAGTAATATAAGTAGAATCACCCACCATATCCATATCGTTATGACCGTAAAAATCGGTAGCCCAGGTATAAAAAGAATTTCTAGAAAGCAGTTTCAGAACGACTCAAATGAAGTAGCAGGTACTAGAGCTGCTGACTGGTTGATGATGCTCGTAATCGACGACCAAGATGCTCCTAGGAAACTCTGTCAAGTGGCAATTGCACTACACTAGGAATAGCATACCAATATCACCCGTTGTCTGATACGCAATGTTTGTTTTCAATGCGCAGACAACACATTATTAAATCACCTACCCGCCAACTTTGGCCATAGTCCCTTGCCCAAAACCAACCTTGTTCCTAGTTGAAACATGAGCATGAGCACAATGACTTGGACACAGTACATACCCTTCCCCACTGACACAATGACAAGAATAAAGGTGGTTTGCCAGATGACTTGACGAGATCCTTGATAGCGTTCGCCATACGTTCGTAGCCTGTACGACAACCATCAACTCGACACTTGAACCATCAAAGTCGTAATGAACAAACTTACGGCCCATGATATTCTCCCTTGTAATGTTGTCGAACGGTACGGCACAATTATCATACCTGCAGAAACGACCATCAGGGCCACAGCTTCGTCACACAGACTGAGCATACGCACTTGAGATAATCGAAGCCCCAGTCCTGGAACAACTTCACGTCTCTATGAAGGTATCGAGGGGAGTCGTCGGCTTAAGAAGCAGATAAGGCCCACCTTGCTTCGTTCTGATATGACCCAGGGTACAATTGACAAGTAAACCATCCTGCGTCACTGTACTGTTGGCCAAGAGCGTTAGAGGTGAAAGAGGACAGGTGAACAAAATCGTACAATGCCTGCTTTGCTGCATGAACCCCGACATGAGCGTTACACACCAGCGAGGTGCGTTGATCGACTCACAAGCCCATTTCATGGATCTGGTCAGTCAATGCTTTCATTCCCGAAGGGAATCTGGCCTTGTCTGCAACAACGTCATATCTCCATCTATATACCACATGGGGAATAACGCACTCGCGACAATATGCCCAGTGGAACTCCGTTGTTTCTCCGAGTAACAATCGTCGATATTGAGATGATTATAACCCGCATCCTGAGTTGCGGAAATGAGTATTCACAATGTTACCCGACGCTGTTTGACACGAACCGCAAGGCCGAGGGATTTCATCAATTTAGCCGTCTCGATGATGAGCGTCTCGTTGATTGCACACTACCAGAACAAACATGGAGTTCCATTTCACATTTTGAGCGAACGGACCACTCACATAGTATGCATTCCAAGCTTATAGTTTGGACTGAGCACCCTGCGACCAGCACGACCTAACGACTTACTATTATATCCCATGACTGTGAAGGTTTCATCAGACATCACGTCCGCTACACAGCTCTCGCGCTTACCTGGAAGCTTCCCGATTCTCTCGACCTCACTCGTGGGATGGCCATACTTGCCACGGTAGAAGAGGACTGACAATCCCAAGATTGCAGCGAGGGTGAACGCCATGGTACCCCAGAATGGAGCCTTTGACTGTCTTCGTGCTGGCTGCGCCTGCGCTGCATATCATGTAAGAAAGTCACGGATCAACCTTACTGTCATATGGACAGAGACTCTCGGGTCGCAACATCCACGAGGGACCACATTCGAGGAAGGTACACTCACCAAGCAAGGGCGTACTGGATGTAGGAAAAATCTGTGTGGCAGGACCTGGCTCCGCAGTCATGTTTAGAATGCGTTTACCAGGTAGTGATGGAAAAGGGAGAGAAGTGGTGCTCCTCGTTATTTACTGTGGGGAAACGTCTGTAATAATACCTCGACCATCGACTACGTAATTAGACTGCCATAATTGTACGTTGGGAATGATTAATGACTCCGGGCTAATCTGCGTGAAGTGAGCATTTGCTGACCCGCCAACAACTTCAAGTTGTCCCATGCCCGCCTCGCCAACGTCCCCACCCGCAATAGATTTTTTTACCAAGTTCAAGACGAAGAGCCAATGGGTTTTCACTTTTCTTTGTACCTAAGCTGTAGTTCAGTCTAGCGGTTGCCAGGCTTCTGTAATACGTACGGACGTCCATGGACGATGATTAAGTAGACACTGTCAGAGGTGGGACCTTAGCGAGTCCGCCAATTCCACTATTTCATGGTAAGTATCACAGCACCTTTTAAGTTGTCCCAAGCAATTGTTTATGAACTGAACACAAGTACCTGGTTGTCCCAAAGGTATCGTTATCTAGTAATACGTGGTTCCATTCTCAGCTGTGCATTGCATTTCTGCTTCACCAGCGCAGGGTAGCCAGAGACCCGTATATTCGTCACCGGCGTCCTGGAGTGAAAGAGCAACAATACCATGAGGAGCGACACCAGTCGCGGTATAATTGCGCACGGCGGTGCCATTGTTAGTGTGTGTCCAAAGATCCTAGAGTGGTATGCTCAACTAGCATCTACAAAACTAGCCGAGTCAAAAACGAGCAAAAAGCTCGCCAAAAATTCCGTCATCGATAAATCCACCAATCAGAGCTCGCAAATGGGCCTTAAGAGAGTCGTCAAGCGATAACGTTACTGTCTGCTTTGCAGATGTAGGAACCGCAAAAGCTGGCGGGATCAACGAGATCCAACTACATGCCCTGACAGTATACTGCAGGCCGGCGCGGATCCGTGGGGATTGGGTCAGGTTGAAGAAAAGGCCAGCAGGTTCATCGAGGGTGTTGATCTATACCACGAGGATCAATTGGACTGTATTGTCCTGTAGGACGTACGCTTACAAGCTTGAAGACTGTTCCGTTCTCACTTGGACCACTCCAGAATTGGGCAGGGAACGAAGAGTTGTACGTCCAATCAGGCTATAACGGTGCGTGAGAACAACATCTAAGTGATGTGGAAGAGCAGCCTGCATTAATACCCCAGCGGAAGGGCGAGATGCTTGTACCGTACACCGGGTCCCGATTGATGGCGATGATTTTAGTGTTCTTGAGGATGCCAAGCATGTCTAAGCTGATAGTCGCGAGCTAACACACCAATTCAATACAGAGCGCAGTTAAAGTCATGCATGTATAACTCACATCGGCACCAATCAATAGCGGCCCTTTCACGAGCGCCCACGCCGTGAAATGGGTCTGGGCTTCATCATAGGTGAGGTCTCCGTTTCCTATTTCGAGCTGATTTTTATGTGAGGCCAATAGGGGATATGCACCATATCGGGGTCGCTGCGACCGTAGAAGTCCGTGGCTTGTGTGATGAAGAAAGCGCTAATTGACTGCTCAATCTCCATTGCCAACAAGCTGTGCAATGGGGAAGCTTACGCATTGACAATCGTTGCGATAGAGCTCTAGTAAGGCCCAATGTCGTTGTCAATTTACACAAGTCATGGTACAGTTATGATATAACCCTGTACCTGGTTCGAGTTAATACTCACCCTCCAACTATGAGCCATGGAGGCACCCCAGCTACAGTAGCAGAATCAACTTATGGATCCCAAAAGGCTTGACTCAGTGGACCACACATAAACGAAAAACTACAAGCTTGTGTATATTTCACTTACCCATCCCATTCGCACAAGCTGAACGTAAACGTAGTCCCGGTCTGTTCAGCAGCTATAGCAAATGTATCTGCCATTCGTTGATACTCTGTATCATGTTGTGATGAGGTGGCAGATGCTGAAATTGAATAGTATACTCACTGTCGACTATACCCTCTCGGATCAGATCACCGAAGGGAACTGGAAGAATGTCAATCCTGTGGAACAATACGCAGAGTCGCCCCGATCACTAACTAGCGCAGTTATCATACCTGCACAGCAAAAAAATCAGCAAAATCCTGGGAACGACAAATGTGTGACGACACCGAAGTCAAAGCCCCAAGATTGGAACGTAAAATAATCTTATTCCTCGTGCATGAACGAACCAAAGTATCCTTGGCACGTGAACCAGCCGGGATCAGAGTACTAAGGGGAAATCGATCAACCAGACATCATGACTTGATGAGGCAACTTACGATGCCGGCAGAACTACACTGCACACAATGAGCATATCATTTCTAGAGCAAAACTGTTGCGTTCACAAGCCCATCGAGTGCAGCTGATCGGTGAGATTATTCATGCTTTGGAGGCGAACAGGATCTAATACCACGGGAATCAGTGGGCCAGGATCATGAATACTAAACACGACGGGGCAAACACAGACTAGCCAGAAAGGATATCGCCTGTGGAACTACGGTTCTTGAGTTGACATGATTATAGCCAACATCCTGAGAGATTATGAGCTGGCCTGTGAGGCGGGGCCCAAGTAATCTCACCGAAAGACCAAAAAATTTCATGTACTGAGCAGTTTGAATTATGATGGTCTCATTCACACTGCACCAACGCGACATAACGGATAGATGATATTAGGGTGAGACGATGCGTAGTCGTCACACACAACCCACCTCAAATACATTCCAGGCTGTCGAAGATGGCTGGGTTAGGTCCGTCATTGGCCAAAACCAGACCGCCACTTGCCATCACTTGGTAGCAGTTAGCTCCACGTTGAAGTCACGACAATGGGCTGGTCAACTTACCCAACGCCATTTTGCAGTGTCGTAACGGACGACACAGCGGGGAGAACCCCAACGACGCTTCCCAGAGTCTTGAAAGGCGAGGACGTCTCGGTTTTCGAGAATAATTTCATACGCATGGGCTCGGCTCTGCATCGTCTTAAACCCTATACATAACGACGTAATGAGAACCCTATAATAGAACCGTGATGAACTCTACGACGTCACTGGCGGAGAAACGCACCTTCTTACCTGACGGAGCAAAATTACAGCGCGATGAGTCCAGATGTATAGCAGAGCGTTTTAAGTGGCTTCGTATAGGTGAGTACGGCTAAGCGAGGCCGAGTTCCTCAGCCATACTTTTAGGGAACCAGCACCAAGTGCTGATTCAAGTACTTGGCACAGTCCCATAGTTCTCTGGAGGTGACAGGCATGGCCAATCCACCTCGGCACTCATTGCCACACGCAACTGAAATAATATCGGCACATAAAACTAGAAATATAAGCGCTTGAGGAGGATGTGACCTTGAACATATTCATCGAGAGAAGAGTCCACCACTCGACAGTGTGAGCTCGATGATACAAATCAGCTCCATGTCGTGAATGGGCGTGTCAAGCAATCACAGGGGAACTTGAACTAGTCATCAAACAAGTCCAAACACGATCTGTGGAATGAGTCGTCGCGTGCAGCATATCGCTTGACTATCGCCATCATGAAGCTCGTCAGGTAAATATCTCATTTGGTGTGCATTCTCGAGCTTTGACCTGACCCCAGAACCAACTTTGTCGAGACCTTCTCATCTTGCCCTTGGAAAACATGTCACTGATGCCCATTTTCTCTGATTTATCACATCAGGTTCTTGATGAAACTGAACAATGAAACCGTCTCCATCGAGCTCAAGAATGGGTCGATCGTCAACGGAACCATCACTGGTGCGTTTATCGTCGTCATTGCGTCCGTATGTGTCACACTAACCCCCCCTTCCCTGCGATAGGCGTCGACATGCAGATGAATACGCATCTCAAAACCGTTAAAATGACGACACGTAATCGCGATCCTGTTTCCCTCGACTCGCTCTCCATCCGTGGAAACAACATTCGTTATTTCATTCTCCCCGATGCATTGCCCCTAGATACTCTGCTCGTTGACGACGCACCAAAACCTAAAGGAAGGAAAAAGGAAGACGCTCGTGGGCGGGGCCGTGGAAGTACAAGGGGAATAGAGCGGCCACGTGGACGAGGCAGGGGCCGTGGACGGGGACGAGGGTTCTAATCAACCCCCCACCTTGCGCCGCAAGATTCAAAAGAACGGTTGTGGGGATGCCTGTTGCTCATTGCACATTCTCCGGTTGTTAATACCTGCTAAAATATCGTTCCAGGCTATGGAGAGCTTGGCTTGTATCTTTTTTACTGTTGTCGATATTTTTTTTCTCGCTGTCAAGGATGTACGCTTGAACTTGTTCCTCATTAATACTCCTACCCGTGAGGTGGCTGTGTTCCTTATCCACGATGTTCTTCCAGAGGTTCGCGTCGACGTCGACGGGGACACTACCTTTAACTATTCGCCAAATTTTGACTTTGGGACACGACTCTGCTAGCAAAGTACATGTCCATGGCTGGGTCAAGTCCATCAGACGGCAGAAAAACGTCACTTTCGCAGTTGTCAACGATGGTAGTTGCCCTTCGGGGCTCCAGACAGTCTTGAGCAATAGCCTGAACGCGAATTTTCACGGGTATGTCTGTCTGGTCTCCGCAATTTTCGTTTCAAAGATGTATTCCTTTCTGTTTTTGACGCGTACAAACCCTTCAGTTTGACCAACGGCGCGAGCGTGCGCATGATGGGGTCCATCGTAGCCAGTCCAGGGGTCCGTCAAGCATGCGAACTACAAGTAGACTCGCTAGAGATACTCGGCGAGTGCAACCCAGACGTTAGCCTTGAGTGTTCGACTCTTGCTTCTCTTTGCTCACGTTCGTCTTTAGGCATACCCCATCCAGAAGCAAGCCCTCACGTTAGAATATCTCCGAGACCATGCCCACTTGCGTCCCCGGACAGACGCGAACGCGGCCATGCTCCGTCTTCGCAACGCGCTCGTCAAATCTCTCCATGCCTTCTTCGAGGTACGTTTGACACCCGAGCAAAAAGACCCTTTGCTTACCTCGTCCCCGCCGCTCACCAAAAGCTTCACAGAAACACGACTTTTGCTACGCACACACCCCCATCCTTACTTCCAGTGACTGCGAAGGCGCAGGAGAGACCTTCCGCGTAACACCCTCGTCTACGTCCGTACCACTCCCGTCCCCGTCCCCATCTCAAGATACATCCACACCGGAATCCGCATCGCCGGATCCCCACGTCGAGTTTTTCTCCAAACCGGCCTACTTGACGGTATCCTCTCAACTCCACCTAGAAGCACTCGCATCGTCGCTCGCTCGCGTATACACGCTTTCTCCGTGTTTTCGCGCCGAACGGTCACAGACGAACCGACATCTTGCCGAGTTTTGGATGCTTGAGGCGGAGTGGGCGTGGACGAACGAGATTGGCGATGTGTGTGGACTCGTCGAGGCTTGCATCAAGGGTGCACTGTGTTCCGGACGCGACGAGCGCGCGTTGCTCGCAAACGGGATAGCTGGACAAGAGGAAAGAGCCAAGAGTCTAGAGACTGCCGCAACATCCGAACCATGGGCACGGCTGACCTACACCGAGGCGATTTCCGAGCTCGAAAAGTATCATGCATCGGCCGCATCGCGGGCACGTCCATTTGCGTTCGAGCCAAAATGGGGCCATGGACTGCAGAGCGAGCATGAAAAGTGGCTTAGCGAGGTACTCGTCGGAGGGCCGGTGTTTGTCACAGACTACCCGACCGCTTTGAAGCCATTTTACATGCGGATGAACGATGACGGGAGAACGGTTGCGTGCTTCGACCTTTTGGTACCGTTCGTCGGGGAGTTGGTTGGTGGTTCACTAAGGGAGGAACGGTTAGAGCCGCTGAAGCAACGTATGACTTCTTATGGGCTGGATCCCGCGGGAGAAGAATATGGTTGGTACGTGGATCTCAGACGGTACGGAAGCGCACCGCATGGTGGGTTCGGGATGGGGTTGGAACGTCTGGTCAGTTGGGTGAGTGGCATCGAAAACGTACGCGAGTGCATAGCGATGCCAAGATGGGCCAAGAGGATGCTACTCTAGTCTACACACACTTACTACTTAGTGTTCAACCTCTTTGGCTACATAGTCCAATAAGTATATCATTATCCATCAAGGATTCTTGGTACCATAGAAAACACAAGACAAGTGCCCAAAGGAAAGCACTGGCAATGCGTGAATCGTGAAATTTAGACAAGGTCCGCGAAACCAATACGAGTGTTGGTAACATCAAAAATGGTGTAGACGTTCTGCAGGAAGACATCGCCAATAACCCAGTAGGCTTTCAGATGAGAGCATGCTCGAGAGGTAAAAAGCGCATACCACTCCAGGCCCCACCTCCAATTTCAGCGGAAGGCTGTGCGCCAGCAACGTTGGCGTAGTAAGCCTGGGCATTGTCGTCACTTGTGATAATTAATGTAGTTCCCGTGTCAATGAGAGCCTATGCGTAGGAAGTCTTTTGACCACAACTACATCAGGAGTACCATTCAAGCCAGGACGAGTGAGGCCAGAAAAGGGGATTTGCCAGTACGCCGCGAGAGATACTCCGTTGTCGACTCCTGATACGTGTTCGTGTTAGTCCCGCCTATAGTGAGTTCACTCTTGCCGGGTTCAGAGGAAGGTGAGAGACCGAACACTCCCTGCGGCACAACACCATTGGAGACCATGGTCTGGAATACAGGAGAAGTGTCAAAAACGGATATCGGCGGGAAGCCCATGCCAAGCAGTCCGTCTGTGGAGAACACGAGGCTCTCGAACCCAGAGGAGTAAGTCGTGGCAGCACAGAGAATCTGGTTCGTGGCCTGGACATGAGGTAGTAGGCCAGAGGAACTTTAGGAACGTAACGCAGTAAATGCGTTAGGCACTACCTCATATCCATCTATGTACACGTTGTCCGCATATTGTGTACCATTCACATTCGAGCCATCACGGTATGCTAGCTGGAACGTTTTGCCAAGGTCAACGGAAGTTGAAGAGGCTGTGGGGTTGTATCGTGTGTGTCCATTGCAAGTACTCTCACAAGTTTGGTCCGGGAGGACCAGGTCTGATGAACCGATGTCGAAGTCGACTGTAAAGGCAACCAAGACGTACGTTCAGCCATGCGAAGCAAAGCAACCATGAGTACCTGTAAAGTTCTGTGGAGGAGTACCAGCACTGATCGTACCCATCCACATGTTACCATTAACCTCGGTGAGTGAGTCGTCTCTCTTGGTATGATGCCCTCGCGGAACACGGCTGGGTGAAGTGGGATTATTCAGTGCCGATCAGAGGTGGTGTCCCTCATTCGCCGCCGTTTTTCCAGCTTGCCTGCCGGCAAGGCTGTTCGAACGCCACTGGCCTTTTCGCCAGCTGCCAAAATCCCCGTACTAGTCGTGGAGATCGCTTGCGCCAAAGGATGGGGGAAACCTGTATTTAATTCGTATGCGGCGAGCGTGATGCGATATTTCCTTGACGCGGCCAGTTAATTTACCAACCGGACACTAAGATAGAAGACCGGGAAACACTGTCACCTCTAAGGTCACTTTGTGGATATTGTACCGAGTCAAGTTGAAGAGGAAACATATAAGAACATGCACATGCACGAGACAACTTACGCTGCAACATTGGCTAGATGAGTCTTGAGGAAATCCTTGCTGACGTAGCTCGCCACGTTGTTGGCGCGAGTGGTAAGATCGCGCGAGTTACGATTTGGAAATGGGTCAAAGGGAGGGTGGGTAAAGAACGATTTCCGTTCGAGGGGAACTCGGATCACATTGTCACTGGGCTGGTCTGTTGCGGTTGATATGAACGAAAGGGAGAGTACAGCGAGAAGCGTAGCCACGGTGGGCGTAAAGCGCATTGTGAAGGACAGTAAGGAATGGCGGAGCGAGCGAGCCCCCAACAACTTCAGCTGAACGACAAAGTGGTCTTATATCCTCACGGCGCCAGTACACACCTGCAGTCGTATGTATGGCAATCCAAGCAGAGGTGCGCAAGAATTGCGTTGTCCAGTCCGTCCTTCCGACAACTGGTCTTGATTCGCATACCCACCAGTGTGATCTGACTCCTGGCAGTCTTATCGGGCGAAGGTAGATACAACTTTTGGTTGACGATACAAACTACATAACAAAAGATATCAGAAGGCGGGTTCCTCCGCATAAGTGTCCGCTTGGTAAGCAGGCTCTTGACCATAGACAGGTTCTTCTGCTGCAGGCGGAGCAGCAGAGACAACGACAGGTTCTCTTGACTCGGATGACGGCTCGGAAACGATCTTGTCGACTGGAGGCTCCACGATTTGGACGCAATCTGGGAGGGGCTTCTTGGGGCCCACGTGGCCCTCAGGATCCCAGCCCTTCATGCTGAGTACGAGGTCAAATATGTTCCACAGTTGTATAGCAGCAGACCTACATTTTAACTTTGATGCCAAGGACACCCTGCTTCAACAGCACGTGTCGTACAGCGTGATCAACAAAGTCACGAGCGGGTTGACCAGAGTGGATCATGAACCCGTCGGTGAACTTCATGGACTTGGCACGGGCAGCACGAAGCTTGCCAGAGACGACAACTTCGCAACCCTTGGCGCCAGACTCCATGACGAAACGAAGCACACCGTAACAGGCTCTACAACTTGGTTTAGACGAAAAAAAATGCTACGCATTGCGATGGACCTGCCTCCTAACAGCGAGACCACCGAGGAGCTTGTATCGCAAACTTTCGCACTGCGCGACTGCAGAGAGTCCACGGTGTTGGACCTTTTCGGCATATAATTCGAGTGAATTTTCTGGAAACCTGAAACGCTTTTGAACGAGCGCAGTGAGCTCGCGGATGCGGCGAGCCTTCTCCCCAAGAACTTCTTGGGTGTGGGTAGCGCGGATGATGATCTGACGAGCATATGTGGGCATTTCAGGGATGGAACGAGTGATATGAGTACCTCAGTGCGTGCATGGGTAACCCGGACATCACAGCCAGAGTAACCCTCCTCGGCGAGTTCACGGGTGAAAAATTCGTTAAGTTCGGCGCGGAAAACACCGTCTGCGACAAACTTGCGCTTTTTGCTGATTTGAGCGGACATCGTGAAGAGGCGGCGAGTCTGCGGACGAGGAAGATAAGCTCAAAGACATCATCTGGATCAAAGGGCCGCCATCCATCTCAACGAGGCATGCATCCCGGGATAGAGCATAGCCAAACATCAAGAATACGTCAAGCCCAGCAAGGAGAAGACACGAACCTTGCAAAGTGTGTGTCGTTGACGCCAGGCGTGGTGTTGTGCTCGACACCCGTCGATATCTGTTGCCGATCTAACTTTGAGCTCCGCTCCAACCGCTTACCATTTCCGATTGCGCCCCCAAGTTGTAATTTCCGGGGTGACAAGCAACTTTGATATTTGATCCTTGTCATCCTCACCTAGCTCCTCTCTTCAACACTGAGGCAACTGCTTAGAGTATGTCGATCTTCTGTGTTTCATAGTAATTGAATGCAGATCGTATTATAAGTCACATCAGCCTCACAGTTCACCGACTCCTGCGCTCGCGCCCACATCACAACCCTGTTCACCTCCCAACCCCTAACTGGACGACCACGACCACCAACACCGAACAGGAGTTATTAACATCACTTGACCCCCGACTTCTTAGCATGTTAATAACATGTTAATAACGCGCTAATAAGTCCGATGTTAGTAACAAACGACTTTCGAGCCGTACCCTAATTTGATCGCAGTACAACCCCAACTCTGCACAAGGCAGCAGGCAGCATCGAAATGTGACTGTTCTGGTTGTAAACGAGGGCAACTGCGTTGTGTTTGCTCACCTTGCTCCATGGTATAAATCCTCTCTTCTGGATTCGAGAGACCCAACCGTCCTACCATCCCCTCGAACTCCAAGTAGGTGGTTTCCCCCTTCTACAGCGGGGTCTAACTCCTCTTTAGGTCTTTCTCACCATGAACATAGTGCTCGCCGGAGAATGTGGCACTGGAAAGAGTTCCCTCATTAACCTGATCGTCGGCCGAGACGTTGCAAAGACTTCCAATGACACGATGGCATGTACCACGGAAGTCCGGTCGTACAAAGCATCCATCGACGGATGCAATCTGAAGCTTTGGGATACACCCGGCCTTGACAAGGGCTCCACGACACGTGCAAACGCTCGTTCGTCGGAGGCATTGGTCAAATTACTCCATCAGTTAAAAAACCACGGAGAAATTCATCTCCTCATATATTGCATGCATGGGAATAGAGCCAAGGCCGCGCTCTTGAAATACTACGAAACCATTCGTGATTTCCTTCCTCCTCAAGTTCCCATTGTTGCCATCGTCACACGCCTGGAGAGGTACCAGAACTGCATGGAGGATTGGTGGTCTAACAATGTCCAGGAGCTAGCTAGCCATGGCATGAACTTCGCCGATCACGCCTGCATTACCACGGTTCCAGGTTGCCATAGGCTATCTTCTGCGTTTCGCGAGCGTCTCATTTATTCCCAAAGAACAATCCGCGACCTGATCCGTCGGAACCGCCCTTCGCAATTACCACTGGTTCCTCTAGTCAGATTTCCCGCAACTCAAATCCCGAACCCAACAATACGTGGACAAAGGGTGAGAGTCGCTTCGTATGTTGTTCGAGAGCAGCGTAACACTCAAAAACGGGTTCCTGATCACGAAGGATTCCGGAGACGCTAACTCACAAGCCATGATCATGCAGACAACGTCTCGTCGAGTGCGAGCTACGATGCACCTACGGAGAATCCCTACATCATTATTCGCCTAGGTGTAGGTAGCCCCACTCATCTCATACTTTACATACTACCTTGAGGTGTAATTGCAGTCCCATGTAAATAAAACGGATCCGTGAAGAAAACCAGTCTCGATACGAAGTTCAAATACAAAGCACCCTGTGCGCCTAAAGGCTTCCAAGGCTGCCAATAAATCCCCATGAGGCAACCGATACAGTAGGCCTGAGGAAAGGGAAGAGGGACATACCTTGGTATATAGCGGGAAATCATGAGTAGGCGGAAATACGTCTGTCTCGAATGCTCGGACCAGCTAGAGGACGGAGAGAACCATCTAGTGTGTCCCCGACAAGGGCTTCAGCACCGGACCGGACGATATTGCCGACACCACTACCCCGCCCGATGGCGGAGCCGAAGAGGCCGGTTGTTGGGCCGCCAGCTTTTCCTTTGCGAGATGCACTCTTCGTGATTGTGCGCCAACGGAGAGGTGTATGGTGTATGGTGGGGTTGGTATCAGAGAGGGAACCGCCAACGGCAGACTCGCCGATGTCACGGAGTTGAGAGACAGCATTTGTGACATCGCCCGGGGGCGAGATACCAAGAGCACTGGTAGTAGCACGGCGGCCCGACGATCTGGTTTCCGAACTAGAAGCAGTGCTAGAGCCAGATAAACTATCCTTTGCGGTAGAGCCAGCACCGCCGAGGATACCATCTGGGAAATAGGACCCGCCAGTCGAACTGCCAGCGGGGGCGGCGCTCCCTAGTGACACACCCCGCGAAATAAAGCCAGGATTAGATTTGATAGAATGTGGCATGGAGAACGCCGCGAGGGCAAGGGAAAGAAGAGAAATGACACGCATGTATGTCTGAAGGCTGAAAGAACGACTGTGGGTGACAACGAGTGCGGAGGCGTAGTGAGGGTGAGCACAGAAAAAGCGCAAGGAATACTGGACTACATAGCAGAAACTGACCCTAAGTATTATATCTTGCTGTTCGGATCGGAGACATTTAATTGGTCGATGCTTCGGTAAATTTTCATAAACGTAAGGCATGACAGCACCAAGTTACGTTGAGCCGAAGCTCGTTGAAACGAGCTTCGTTGTATCGATGTGCTCAGCTCGGAGGACGAGATACATTAGGCATTGCGACATGGATTTCGAGCGACTTTGAATTCGTGTATTTGTTTGGCTTGAACACATCGACCTGGACGACATGATGTTGACTCAGAACGCGCCCATTTGATGCCTATCACCGTACTCGCTCCCTGCTTCGCTCGAAATGAAGGCGACGAAGCCTTTCCATGAATAAATACTTCGTAGCTTTTCCTCTTCAGATCCAGGGATTATTTCAGCCCACATTGTCAGCGCTGATGGCAGGTTCATATCATCAGGATTCCTCCCCCTCAATTTCCTCCAGTTCAAGTTGTGGCCCCATCGTCCCAGAAGAGATGCTTTTCTTGCCCGTGCCGATATCATCAATCGGGCTGGACAACAGAAACTACTGATCGAATGACGAGTAACTGCGGAGCAGAGCACAAGGCGCACGGCTTTTCGAAGCCCTGGCACTACCCGCGATTGGCCGTCAGGATGACGATCTTGACTGGACAGCGTCACACCGCAATATCTGTCGCGAATGCTCAGCGCTTTCAGCACTCATATTTATGAGCGAAAGCACAGAGGTAATATGTTGACTCTGTGCTCGAAGCTTGAACCCCCGTGGTACGCATCTTGAGCCCCATTTTCAGACATATTGTTGTATGAAAAGGGGTATTTCTTGTATTTCTTGAGTGGTTGTTTCTGAAGGAGTCGATGCACACTGGCCTGCACACTGTAGCGCCGTCGTTGAAATCGGACCGTCGGGATTGATTTTGGATGAACCCGCCATCTGGCTCTAAAACCCACACGACATGAGGGAAATCCCCACATTATTAGTGCAGGCGACCACCATCTCGTACTTTGCATACTTACCTCCGAGTCCTTGAAGTATCATTCAGTCTCATGTAAAACAGGAATAATCAAACGGATCCGATTCATAGTTGCATCTTGCAAACATAAATTAAATAGAGGAAAACTGCTCTCGGTACAAGACCAAATAGGGGGTATATGTAAGCGAAACGAAATAGCTGGTGCATCCAAACGTTCCGAAGGTTTTGAAATCTGCAGCCAGACCCCATGAGGCAACCGATACAGTAATGGAAGTGAATACGATGGACATACCTAGTTGAGAAATCATGCGTAGGCGGAAATACGTCTGTCCCGAATTCTCGAGCCAGCTAAAAGACGGAGAGAACCGAGTCCCCGGACAGGGGTTCTGACGGCACCGGATCGGACAATATTGCGAACACTACTACCCCGTCCAATGGCAGAGCCAAAGAGGCCAGTGATCGGGCCGCCAGCTTTTCCTTTGCCAGCACTCCTAGTGGTAGTGCGCCGACGTAGAGGGGTATGTCGTGTGATGGGGTTGGTAGCAGAGAGGGGACAGCCAACGGCAGACTCGCCGATGTCACGGAGTTGAGAGATAGCATTTGTTACATCGCTTAGGGGGGAGATACCAAGAGTACTAGTAACTGCACGGCGGCCCAGCGATCCAGTTTCCAAGCTGGAAGCAGTGCCAGAGCCACTGCCAGCCGCAGCGGAGGTCCCGGATAAACTATCCTCTGCGGAAGAGCCAGAAGCCCCATGGACATTGCCTGGAAAATAGGACTCGCCAGTCGGATTGTCACTGGCAACGGGGGCGGCGCTCCCCAATAACGCGTTTTGTGAAACAGAGTGATGATTAGACCCAGTAGAGAGTGGCTTGGAGAATGCCGCAAGGGCGAGGAAAGGAAGAGCAATTACACGCATGTTGAAGGCCAGAAGAACGACTGTGGGTGACAACGAGTGCGGAGGGTGAGCACAGAAGAAGTACAAGGAATACAGGACTAGCAGAAACTGACCTTAAGTACTTCATAGCATGTAGATCTCCTTCAAGTCCATTGATTTCTCACACAGTACTAAGTAGCCACTAGTAGCCTACTAGTGGGCACTCGACTTGTGGTGGTATGCCATTAGCTCCTACCCCGAGCTTGAAATTCGGTAGTCGTCCTAGTACACTAGTATACAAAAGTGTAGCACGTCTGAGTTTGAAGATTTATCCTGGGTTTAAAACTAACTTGCCTTGCTTATAGTTTCAGATACATCCGTTGCGGTCGCGGAGTTCAAAGAAGAAGTCATCATAATTGTAAATCCCGTACTTGAGTGAACACCACTTGGTGCGCATACTAACGAGTCCACCAAATGATTAGATTAGATGTACGGCAATTCCTAAATGGGCAGTCGTCTGTGTGACGTGTGACGCATGGTGACTGCTTCGCACTTTCTTTAAACCTCCGCACGTCACCAACGGATGGATCCGAGACTAACATTGATAAGCAATGCAGTCGTGTAAGGCTCCGCTCAATTACAGGTCTCCACAAAACAGTCTACGAACTCCCTCTACCTAATTGTTGGTGTCGACATTCTAATATAATTTCCTCCAGCCCAGGCCTGACACCCTCAGAACTTCCAGATAAGAAGCATATTTTTCTCGTGCTGATATCATCAGTCGGGCTTGACGATAATAGAATGATGGGTAACTCTGATGCAGAGAGTAAGGCGCGCGGCTTTTCGAAGTCCTGCCACTATCCCCAAGCCGGACGACGATCCCGACCGAAACTGACCGTCACACCACATCTATCGTGAACGCTCAGCGCCTCCACCACCCAGAACCACCAGCGAAAACTCAGAGACGATATGTTGACACCGTGCTCGAAGCTTCAAGCTTGAACGCCCGTGTATATAATGGCTACGTGGGGTACAACTGTATTACAGCTATGCTATCAGCGAAATGCGCGGATCTTGAGCATGTTGTTGTGTGAATAGGGTATGCCATGTTCTTCTTGTTTCTTCACAGCGCTTTAAGTGGCTAATTCTGAAGGAATGATCAAGTGCGTTGACATGGTTAGCCGACAGAACTACCTAACTAAATCAGAACTAGCGGGTACCGTCACGCGCGTAGCTACTAGCACTAGTATATTTCTGGGACAAAAATGGTCAAACCTTACATACTTTCTTGGAGTGTAATCTCCGTGTTACATAAAATAGGAATAATAAAATGGATCCAATTTATGGTTTCATCTTTCCCATCTCATACAGCACAAATCGAGGAAAACTATTCTCGGTACAAAGATCAAACAGACAACACGGGGGTATATGTAGACTAGACAAAACAGGCTGTGCATTCAAAAGTTCCGAAGGCTTCGAGAGCTGCAAACAAACCCCCATGAGGCAACCAATACAGCAAGGAAAGGGAAGAAGGGCACACCTTGGTATATAATAAGAAATCAGGCTCAGGAGGAGGTACTTCCAGTCCGAGTGTTCGAGCCGGATCCAGCTGAGTGGGGGGAATGAACATTGACGTCTACCGAGACAGTTCTGCCCTCGGTCAACGCAGTGACAGCGGAAAGGAATGCAGCACGTAAGCCGACAACACCATCTCCTCCAGATCCACTTTCAATGACATTGTGTGGAGGGAGAAAAGTAATGCGTGTGACGGAGTTGGTAACAGAAACGGGATGGCCAACAGCAGACTCGGCCCTGCCAAGCACTTGAGAGGTGGCATCTTTTACAACGCCTGGAACATCCCCACCAGTACTAGCAATAGAGTGATGGCCAAACGATTCAAGCGAACCAATGGCAGAGCTGCCTGCCACATAGATATTACCACTCCCACTGCCATTGACAGCGTGGGTCCCGGATGGCTCATCTTCTGAGCCAGAGCCAGAGTCACTGCTTGGTACATGGATGGTGTAGCCATTCTCATTGCCAGCGAAACCGAACGTCTCGGAAGACCCATCTTGTGAGGCAGAGACACCATCAGATCTGGTAGAAAGTGGCACGGAAGATGCAGCAAGGGCGAGCGCGAGAGATACAAGAGCAATAACACGCATGTTTGAAGGTTGAAGGAGCGACTGTGGTGAAAACGAGTGTGGAAGAGAATGAACACAGAAGAGGCCCAAGGAAATATTAGACCAGAAGGACCTTAAGTATATCTTGCTATTCGGATCGGAGGGTGGCTGCATAGGCTATGATGCTTCGGTAAAATTTTAGTACGTCACACGCGTAGGGTCTGACACCACCAAGCCTATCAGTAAAACAGTTTCTGGTTCCCGATGGTAGCCGAGTGCTACAGACTGCTAGCCGTTGGTTCTGACCACCAACCGTTTCGCTGATTTGAACTACGCCGAGTCGAAGCTTGGTCATGAGGTAAGCTAGGCCGTACGATATAGACCAGAGGGACTTTGGATTCTTGTATTTGCTTGACTTGAGCGTGCCGGCCTCGATAACATACCCGTTCAGAACACGCTCAGCTAATGATGGCCACCGCAGCACGTAGTTCTACATGACGGAATGGAAGTTGAAACTGCCGTGATGAGATGAGTCATCATAAACTTTAACGAAAGAACAGACCGCGTAATACTCCTTGGGATGTATTGATTAACTGCCCTCTCCGACTGAGCTGACAGTAGTTGGAACGTTGCAGTCAGAACCCAAACAGCGGAGCTTGACTTGAGGCCTTTGGAATTTTTGAGTGGGAGACAGAATCAATTGACCTTTACTCATCCTGCCAGCCCTCCTGGACCCTCAGGACGTCTGTCACGATTTACATACGACCGATCACGTCCTCGCCAGGCAGCAGCTGATAAGAGTTGTCAACATCACCCGTTCCTTCGTTGTCGGTATGCCATCAGGGTGGGGATCCATCGATGCAAGTGATGAGTCGACTCGGTAGAAGGCTAGAAGACATCTGCTTGACCTTTGCTCGGATGGAGCTTCGTGCATTCCAACGGATTAACTTCTAGTGAAGCGATACGAAGCCTGCGCGCTGTAGCGTCGTCCGACTTGAAATTGATTTTGCATGAATCTCCCATCTCTCCCTGAAACCCACACGGCATGCGGTGCAGTGCATTCAAGCGTGATGCTATCCCCGTCTGCCCATCATCACTCGTTTGGTTCAGGTGACTTTGTCTCAACTCCGGGCCGTGGCGGGCCCGACGGACTCCACGCCGGAAATGGGGTAAAGGAGGCGGGCAAACAAGTCGACCATCTCACTCATCACAGGGTTTGTCGAGTATCTGTCCGTGAACCGCCATGTCTCGAAAGATCACCCATTTCGAAACGCACGGTAAGAATATGCCTGCGCCCTAAAACGATGTCCTCGTTCATGAATGAATTAATGATCGTCGGTGGACAGATGTTCGTTTTCCGACGTCACTATCAGGAGATGGGACAGATGCAATGTGAGTTTGTCACAAAACGCCTCCCTATAGTTGTTGTTGAGTCCGGTGGCGTCGTCAGGAATACCGAGTGTGACTACTCGTCTGCCTACATTTCCATCTTCACAGATGGGGAATCCCCACTGGTTGGACACGGCATGACATTCACCATTGGTCGGGGAAACGAAATCGTAAGTTGGACTACCTGCTTCGTTCGAGGGAGACCTCATGCCATTCTCAGGTCTGTCAAGCAATTGCAGTGCTTGCAAGCAAGCTCATTGGTCGTGATCCAGAGGATCTTTTCAAGAGTATGGGGAAAACTTGGGACTGGTTGTCTTCTGATCCGCAGCTGAGATGGTGGGCGTTCACTGATTGAAAAATCGAATCTAGTACTATGGTGCAGAACTATCAGGATTGACGTGCATTCCAAACAGGATTGGCCCCGAGAAGGGTGTCATCCATATCGCAGCGGGCGCTATGAACAACGCGCTGTGGGATATGTTCGCCCGTGCTCGAGGAAAACCACTCTGGAAGCTCGTGGTAGACATGACACCGGTGAGACCTCTCCGTTGCCATGCGTTTTACAATGATGCTCATCAAATCTGATTTTCTCAGGAAGAGTTAGTAGACGCGACCGCATTTCGCTACATCACGGACGCCATCACTCGTGACGAGGCCGTTGCTCTGCTCAGGGCCAAAGAAGCGGGAAAGAAGGACCGGGAAGCCACAGTGAGAGAGCTTGGGTAAGCAACTGTCCCGACAACTTTACTACCTTGCAGTAGGTGACCAGTATCCAGATACCCCGCCTATGTCACTTCGGCTGGCTGGCTCGGTACGATGGCTGATCATCGTAAAGCGAAACTCAACTAATCCTTCGGTAAACGTATAGGCTATTCGGATGAGAAGATTGCGCGACTCACAAAGGAGGCCGTCATTGCTGGTTTTAATCATTTCAAGATGAAAGTTGGAGCAGATATCGAATCTGATCTCCGCCGTGGATTGATCATCCGCTCTATCATCGACGACCCGCAGTACCTCCCTCCCGGCTCAAAGAGCCGTGATCCGAATAGTCCTGAGCTCCAAGGGAAGAACGCGGGTCCAACTGGCGCCGTGCTCATGATCGATGCAAACCAAGTATGGGATGTCCCTCAGGCGATCGAATATGTGAAGAAACTCGAGACCATCAAGCCTTGGTAACTAAGGTTGCCGCTTTTTTTGCGAGACAATGTACTCATGTCCATTTTAGGTTCATCGAAGAGCCAACCGCGCCTGACGACATCCTTGGCCACGCCACAATTCGCAAGGAATTGAAGCCTCATGGCATTGGCGTTGCCACTGGCGAACATGCCCACAATCGCATGGTCTTCAAACAGCTCTTGCAGGCTGAGGCTATTGATGTATGCCAAATCGATTCCTGCCGTTTGGCAGGTGTCAGCGAAGTCCTGAGCGTACTTCTCATGGCCGCAAAGTACGCACGCGGCCCATGGACGTGTCCAAGCTATGCACTGAGTCACTAACGCACGTATCAGATTCGGCGTGCCCGTGTGCCCACACGCAGGCGGTGTTGGCCTATGCGAATACGTCATCCACTTGAGGCATGGGTTCTTTTGCCTCTCCATTGTCCGACTCCTCCTCATTTTTTTCATTTACCCAGCTTGATCGACTACATCGCCGTCTCTGGCACGATGGAACGCAACGTCCTCGAGTTTGTGGACCATCTCCACGAACACTTCCATTACCCTTGCTCGATCAATTCTAAAGGCCGTTACAACGTACCCTCAAATCCGGCCGAAGGTTACAGGTACGATTTTTGTCTTTCTCTGGTGTGTCACTGCCAGTCTAAAGCGCGGACGCATCCTCTCAGTATTGAGATGCGTGAACAAAGCATCGCCGAGTACGAGTGGCCGAATGGTTCATATTGGGCCAAGGGAACTCGTAGCACACTTGAAGATATAGTCGGACACAGTAAAGATAGTATTTGATGCTGGATTCTGTATCATTACTTTATGATGGGCGAAGTCAATTTAAGCCGTGGATCATACTTTGTATCACAATAACTTTTCGCTAGAATGCTACACTATGCCAATCTCCCATGTAAGGACTCGTACTTCATCGTCATCCGCGACGAATGACCGAGACTGTTATTGTTCGTCACACGATGAGGGATCGCAGATTACTCAAGACTGTTGTTGACAGGAGTGGGTAGAAGAGTGAGAAACAACAGACACCTTGTATTGTTCACGATAAGTTGGACATGTACTGATTCGTATAAATATAAGAAACCACTGCGGAACACGGAATGGGTGTTACTACACGGGAGAAGCAAGAACAAAGCGCTACACGTAGATATATCATTGCGATTGACCAATCAAGCCAGACACGAGCGCTACATGGTGTGGTAACTCCCTGGAATAACGCGTAGGTGAGCGTCTGATAGTGAGAGATGGAGGGTGTGGAGAAACGCACATATCCGCGCCTGCCAATCCCCACTTCCTGTGGCCAAAATATTGCCCGCAGGGCTGAGGTCTATTGATATCACTACACAGCGTCTCAGATCCACGCACATGATCCAATTTCTAATTACCCACCAGAATTCTTGTGCCCTTGGAGCATACACTGCACGGTTGCAGTATGCGAGTCCCAGAACTGTACACCACGATCCTTGGACCCTGAAACAACCCACTGCCCATCGTGTGATACGGCAACGGATAACACGTAGTCCTATAGAGCACCGAATAAGTCCACAGCTGATCATCAATCACTTAACGCACCGTATGACCCATGAAGTTCATGGTGCACTGGCTAGCTTTCTCCAACTCTTTCTTGCCGTTCGCCGTGGTGTCCTTCCGCTTGGCACCATTTACCAAGCCGCTCACGTCCCAATATTTCAGCGTTTTGTCCAAACTGCCGCTTACCAAACCCTTGCCATCAGGTGTGAAAGCTACGCTGTACACACTATCTCTGTGGCCCCGCAGCCGTTCGATCAACATGCCGGTGGCGACGTCCCAGATCCGGACGACCGTATCGAGACTGCCTGCAGCGACCAGTTGTCCGTTGGGAGATATGGCAACCGAAGTCACTCCTGCATCGTTATTCAACGAATCGGGATCATTTATCGTGAGGACTTTCGATGAGCCATCGACCATATCCCAGATTCGAGCTGTCTTGTCGCCCGAACCCGAGACGATAAGGCGACCATCCAATGAAAAGTCGAGGGAATAAATCTCCTGTTGATGACCATCAAAGACATTGCGAATGCGCTTCTTGGCAATATCCCAAATCTGTGAAACATATTCAGAAATTTGAGCCACTGACGAGGGCCACTACCTACACGTATTTGCTTATCTTCGGCGCCTGTAGCCAGGTATTTGCCGTCAGGACTGAAGCATACGCTGCGGATATATAAATCTCCAGCTTTCCCGGCGGTCTCGTCGGCAAGAACACTGAAGGGTATGCAAAATGACTACTCTAGTATCGGGCAGAGGAGAGATTATTGCGCACCACGTCTTCGCGCCAGTTTTGGTATCGTAGATCTGTGCCGTACGGTTACATCCAGTTGCAAGGAATTTTCCGTCTGCGGAGAATCGTACACAGCATACTACACTGTTATGCAGAAATTAGCTACAATTCTGTTTTGTCAGTGAGATGGTGTAACGCTTTACCTTTCGTGCATGAGTGTGTGTACCAATGCCACATCAAGCACCCGCTTTACTTTTGGGTTGAAAACTGCAAACCAATCACTACCCTCCTTCTTCAATTCTGGTGGGACATTGTGCGGATCAAGGTCAAGGTCGTCCGGAAACTGACCTCCATTAGAGGTATTGTTGACCGGAGCTAGTGAGCTCGAAGTCGAGGGCGGGTCAGTAGGACCAGATGGTGGCGGATTTCCAGGGCCCGGAGGATACGGCGCATGGGCGGATGGGGGCGGAGGAAGTCCTGGGCCCTGGAAGGTCGGAGGGCCCGCTGGTGCAGAAAGCTTCGGAGTTGGTCCGGGAACAAGAGAAGGACTGTAATGATCTATTGTAGATAGAGAAGGAGAGAAGGGAGTGCGATATCCATGAGGGGGCGGGGAACGTGCGGAGCTGGGAAGAAAGTGTTTACCTGGACGGTCACCCTTCATACGCTCCGTCTTGATGCGCTTCGGGTCACGAACTTCAACAGGGCGTTCACGTTCACGATCGCGTTGCTCACGTTCACGATCCCGAATTTCTCTCTCACGCTCGCGATCGGCACGTTCGCGGTCCTTGTCCCGTTCTCGATCGCGGTCTCGGTCACGGTCACGACCGTAATATGGGTCGCTATAGGACCCGGGACCTGTAGCAGGGAGTACTCCAGGTACAGATGCTGGGGGTGCAGGATGACCGGATGGACCAACTGAAGCTGGGCCAACAGCTGGGTGAGGTGGCGGATTTGCGGGGATACCCTGGCGAGCAGCATGGAGTTCCGCCCGCAACCGCGAAAGTTCTTCTTCATATTGTAGTCGAATTTTTCCGTGCTGAGATTCAAGTTCGTAAAGCGACTGGCGGATAATATTTAGCTCGTTGATTTGGGAGGTCACTGCGTGCGGATGAGATTTTAAGGGAAAAGGGAGGAGAAGTACATACCTTTAGACTCATATTCGTCTCTTTGATTTCTCAGAAGACCCAAATCGGACGTGAGAACATCAAATTCCTGGCGAATGGTATCAAAGGCTTCATTCAACCTAGTGTGTGTGTGCTGGTTTTGCCCCTGAGCTGGGGGACCCGTCGGCTGAAGGCTTCTATGCTGATGGAAAATGGATATGTTAAATAGTTCGAGGGGAGGGGAAGAATGGGGGGGAAGAATGGGGGTTCAGGCCGGGCTGAAATTTTGCGCTCGCGGGCGCGGGAGGGCGATACGGGAGGGCAAGGTAGCCAAGGGTGGCGAGGGGAGAAAGAGTAGAAATGAAGGGGGCAGGATGAGATGTGAGAAAGAAAGGAGGACTTACGTTGTAAATTGTGGAGGACATGAAGGAGGTTGGGAAACGTTCGGGGTGTTGATCATCGCCCTTTATAACAAACACTGGCGTTGGACCCTGCACTCGCATTCTTTTCCCACGTTTGGCGTTCCCGGCGGCATGTCCATTTCTGGAATACTCGCACAGAGGGACGGTCACGTGTTTAAATCTACATATCGGGTGTTATTTCATTTGTTTAAATTTGTCGTTTTATTCAAACCCAGCGAAGATGATTATCTCCACACGACGCCACTTGGCCGATGCGGCGGGCCCACTCTCCTCCCGCGACGGGCTTGTCGGAGCTTTTTCCCGGCCACCGTCGGCCATCTTTCTTAACCCCCGATACCCCTCCAGCACGGCTCCGCATCGACCGACTCGGTTATCTCAACCCTAGTCCGTGGACACCACCCTCGGTCTTGTATTTACGTAGAATAGCGTGGTCCATCTGAGAGGGCCAGCGGATTCACGTTTGTTCTGGTCTGAGACAACTTTAAAATATTATCGAGCGTCATATTGCATCCGGATTCCGTGACTCGGTTCGCATCCATGGAGCCAGTCTAGAATGTGTCGCTGCGGGAATTCACGCTTGTCCACCTTGACCGACACCCCCAACCATCGAGTAAGCCATTCATCGTCCCATGGCGTATCCTGACATGTTTCCATCGAGTCTCGTCCATGTCGTACAATTTAGACCCTTCGACGGCCCCGTCGTACTCCGTCAAGGAAGGGAACGGATGGCTAGCCGTCTTCAATCCTGACGCACGGCGTCAGATGGACATACAACTCCGTTCGGGTTATACCCATAATGGGTGCGAGTTTTCCCAATCACGACGAGTTCTATTCCTCACAACCCTGTCCTTTCTTACCAACCAGTGTCGTCTGCTGCGTAAAATTCTCTTCTGATGGCTCGCTGCTCGCAGTTGGGACCGAAAATACGGTCATCCTATACAATATCGAACAACAATCAAAATTAACGTGAGTACCCATACCATGGCCTCCGTTCCCGTAATAACATCACACGCAGCTTCTTACTTGGCAGTGAACAAGTAGAAAAGGCCAATCACGCCCGCAGCGTTATTATAAGTCCTGATAACGAACTCCTTGTGGCGGGGTCTGAGGACAAATACATTCGAGTATGTGAATCATCACTGCATCATATGGGTCTTCCTGACAGGAGCTCGCTATTAGGTCTGGAACGTCAAGACAGGTGAATTCCTTCGAACGTTGAGTGGACACACCGGTGAAGTTTACGCGTTGGCGTTCACGACCGATTCTCGATTTTTATTCTCCGCATCGGGTGATCGTACTGTCCGAGTCTGGGATGCGACACAGTTCTCCCCTGACGTGACACAAGTACCTGAACCCACTTGCCGCATTCTTCACCCCGCAAGCGCAGAAGAGAAGTTATCAAAAAAAGTCGTCTTTACCTCGGTCGCGGTCGACTCAACAGGGTCCTTCGTTGCCGCTGGCTCACTCGACGGCATAGTTAGAGTTTGGGATGTATCCTCGGACACGAGGAATGATGAACCGATCGGTATACTCCGCGGACACTCAGACGGAGTCTATGGCGTCCAGTTTCTGCCAAGTCACACGGGAACCTCGACCACGTGTCTTGTGAGTGCAAGCCTGGACCAAACTTTGAAGTGTTGGGAGCTCTTGCCGGATGAGAAGCAATTCAAATGCAAGAAGACATTGAGTGGACACAAGGCATGGTGTTTTCTACATTTATTGCAAGTACCGCGGGCTCAAGTGACACTTTCACAGGATGCTGTTCTGTCAGTGTCGGTGCTGCAAGTAGGGCGAGAGCAGCGCCTCGCGTCATCGTCCCGAGATGGAACTGTCCGATTGTGGGACTTGAGAAGTGGGATCCCATATTTCATGATCCAGGGACACACGAACACTGGTGCGCAGTTCTTACCATGATCCACACCCCTTTTTGACACACATCGTGTACTCCCCGAAGTCACTTCTGTCGACCTCGGCAACGATGGGATGCTTCTCGCTTCTGGCAGCGGTGACCATCAAGTGCGGATCTGTGAGTTTAGTCCGAGTCAGAGTCTATCAGCCACTCAAGTGTATCTGGCTTCTATGCAGGGAAGTATGTGTTACAATGATGTCAACGGTACTCCCCTTCGTTATATTACATTGGGACGACATGTCCGGATCACGAGGGACGGAGGGTTTGACGGGTGAACTTTGAGCCGCGAGTGACTCCGGTACGAATTTTAGCTAGACTATACCTCCAGGGCATCGGTTTCATTGGAACTTGATCCACCTGCCGACATAGTTATTTTCTCACTCATAAAATCATTAATGTCGTTTTCTCGTCCTTCGATGCCTAATTGGCTTACCTAATCGATTGCTCGCGCTTTGATGGACCCAGGCTATTCGCCGTTCTAATCATCCAGCATGGTCCTCGTCCTCATCATCGGCGACCTTCATATTCCTCATCGTGCACACGATCTTCCTGCCAAATTCCGTAAACTCCTGGTCCCAGGAAAGATTCAACAAATATTATGTACTGGCAACGTCTGTGACCGAGAGACCTACGAATATCTACGCACCGTGGCGGCCGACGTATGCGTCGTGAGAGGGGACTACGATGAGGTACACTCATTTTCTCGCCCCGTTCACTCATACTTTACAAACCACGCACATACTTACCCGAGGTTCTTGTTTGCAGAGCACCAGCTTTCCGCCCTCGGCGACGGTGGTGCATGCACCGGTCCGTATCGGTATCGTGCATGGCCATCAATGTGTTCCGACAGGCGATCTCGATGCGCTGAGCGCCATCGCACGTCAGATGGACGTCGACGTTCTGGTGTCTGGTCACACACATACGTGAGTCGGCCCTTTCCTACCCTGATCCCGATCCCGATCCCCCCGTGCCGCGTACCAACGCGTCAGAATCCATCTCCGCTGCCTCGTTATGAACACGCTGAACCCGACGCACTCTCCGCTAGATTCCAAGCCATCGAATACGGCGGTCGATTTTTCGTGAACCCTGGTTCAGCGACGGGCGCATGGACGGGACTACATAACAGGTAATCGCGCTCGCGCTCGCAGCTTATGTTTATGGGCGAGGCATTCTGATAACATTCTCAGCGATCCAACGCCCTCGTTTGCACTGATGGATATCCAAGGGGCCGTCGTTGTCACTTACGTCTACCAACTCGTGGAAGGCGAGGTACGCGTGGAGAAGATCGAGTATCGCAAGGAAGTCGAGGCGGTCAAACCCGTCGTCGCGCCGCCGCCGCCGCCGCTCACCCAGTCCAACTCGGTGCATTCGAGTAACAGTGGTGGGTTTGCGCCCTCGGGGCCAGGGAGCCCACAAGCAACACAGGGCGTGTGGTAGTTGCCCTGGCGTGCACGCAAAACGTGTAGATCATGGTTTGTGATTGGGGAGAGCTTTTCGCTATGCGGTTGCTAATTTGCTTCGGTATCTCCCGTGCCCTTGACGACCACCTCTCTCTCTCTCCTGCTATGAGTGCTTTTTCGAGTCGCTGTGGCAAAATTCATTAAGTAGTTAGAGTGTATGCCTCGATCGATCAAGCCCAAGCACAATATAGGGCTCTTTTCAGCCGGGATATATGAGGCAACCGTGGACAGAGTGACGACAATCGGGTACAGCTCGCAAAGTAGCAAAAGTTAGTGTTTGAATGAACAGCACAAAAAATAAATGTCCCTGGCAGGAATTGAACCTGCGGCGCCACGGTACTGTGAGATCCACAACGTGGCGATTTAACCACTAATCGACAGGGACTTGTTATCTGCCGAGAACCAGAGCCATCATCAAGAAATTAGCCGACTACTTTCTCGAAAATTACGCGTTTACACTGCGCTATGCGCTGTACAGGATGTAAATTCTGTCAGTTAAACATCATTTCCATCTCTGTGGGGACACGAGAACTCAAGTATGTTACAAGCACAGTTTGGCCAGGCTGCCCAGCAGTCAATATGATAGTAAGTAGATAGGGTGCTATCACCCCGCAAAGGCAAAATAGATGGACACGACAGCCTGAGGTTGCCAATGGCTTGCCAGGGTTTGGTGGCACTAAGACTCGGAGTCAAAGAGGCATTAAATCCTGCACTACTGTCAACCCTGAATATTCCCCTGCATGCCGTGCCAACAAGGGATGATTCGCGTCCGTCCAACATTCCCCAATTACGACACGTCGAACACGATTAGTGAGTACCTGAACTCTTCTCGACCCACTCTAACAATCGCAAAATTTCATGATTGACTTGCTGCTCGTTTACAGGTGATGTCGATTTCTGGATCCTTCTCGGAAACTTGCAAGTTGGTGGTTGCTTTGGCTTGGCTTGATGACTCGTTCATCATCGGTTTTCGAAATCACATCGCGCTACACAACCTTCCTACGATGATTGCAAGTTCTACCAGCCGAAAAGAAATTAGTGGCGTTCGTCATGTATGAGAGCAAGAGTGAGGGCGAAGATGAATAGCAGGATACTGCCAAGGACTTTCCAGACGCTGTTAAGCATGCCTCCCTAGAGAAAAGTAACAAGATGCCGGTCAGTCCCGGGAGAACAAAGGTTCGCAAACTGGCAGAGGAGTTTTCCGACGACTAGTCTTTGATTTTCCCGACCGTAAGTATCACCTACGCCTAGGTCCCGAGTGGTTCATCTTACTAACTGTGTTGCTCCCTCAGCATTAGGGGAGTCGAACAAGGTAGTTCGGGGGTTGAAACAGAATCACGCTGCATTGTTCAGATGCTCTACAATTAACGGTTGAGACCCTGTGCAGCCGGTGTCCGGATGACGCGCAGAGGAATTTGCAAGGTGGCGTCCTCACGAAAATGACAATTGTCTGCCCCCTGGATCCTGAAAGGGAGATTCAGGAAGCCCTGACAAAGAAACACTTATATTAGGCATGTACCCTTTGTGTTGCGACCTTATCCAGACGCTGATGCGGAATCGTTCCAGGCGGTTGATGCACAGAAACGTGATTTCCAGAATGCAGGTATCTAGCAGACGGGTTTTGACCATATCTTTACGCCTCGCGAAAGTGAGGAACACACGGTGATCAATGATCGAAATTACGCAGCGTTACATAACGTTTTGCGATACTACAACGAAGACGAGCATTTGATCAAGGCCAAGGAGAACTCTCAAGGTTAACAACTTCATTGTCACTTTATTCGGCCCCCGTTCTTCTCCAATACGGATAATCCTCCCGGCTTCGAGTACCATCAGTAGGTACTGACCCGTGTCCATTTTCCTATGTTACTAACGATCTTGCAGGGAGAAATCGTGGGGTTTTCCCTTTTTCGTGGGCACCAGATCAGCGCGGAATGCCTAGCAGAAATTTACTACCAATAGTGACTGGATCTGCCATGCACGAGCATCATACCGCCCACACGGACCTCGAAACGCAGAACGTCATCATTCCTTCAGGTTATCCATAATTGGCTACGGCGTGTCCATTCGTATCCGCAGCCCAGATGTCAAATACACTGGGGTTATTGGCATGGAAGACTACATGGCTCCAGCAGTTCGCGGGGGACAGTACAAGCCGATGCTCGCCAACTTGTGAAACTGCGGAAGAAGGTTGGAAGAAGTACGCTCATACTGTGATTCCTCGACAGATCACACGTCCCTCTTCGAGATAGCTAGACGACTTATGAATCGGGATTTGGAGGTGCGCCTGAGTACCGTCTTGGAGCGGATGGCTCCCGAACGTCGAGGAAAAGATTTGATGTTGTGGCTCCCACGTGAGGGTAAGTCAACGTTGTTTCTCCGTGTTGTGCGCTTAAAGTCGATTGCAGGTCTTTTCCGATAGTATTTCCCCTTTGCGCTTGAATGATTTACTCTTCTATGCAACCCTCCCCAGAAACTTGAATACCTTCTTTCATCACTACAATCATCTGTTAAAGCGTGTGTTTGTCAAGTAGCCTTCAATTGTAACAGTAGTGTATCGTTCGTTGTGCGAGCGCAATATTGTAATTCCCAAGACCTTTCGACGGTGCATAGAGGATAGATAGTATCATTGCCCCAATTGAACGCACCTGGCAGTCGGGTGCACCCAAGTGCATTCAAGGAAGCAAACCACACTCAACCTGTCCGAACACTCTACGGATCCTATGTGTGGTGCCCAGGGATTCCCGCCGGGAGTCACAAGAGACACCATGGTTGTCCCACGTGAACTCTACAATTGAATCAATCGTAACTCAACTGGACACTTCGGAGGCAGTCCAACTAAGTGTCTCCCCTCGCCTCTGTTTCCAATATCTCGCGCTCTAATCGTACGCGTTCAGTCTCACGTAATCGTAACAGTGTCAAGGATTCAAAATCCAAGGTGTTGGTAGGTTTGGCTGGCTCTGGGGGAGGTGAAGCGGGGAATGTACTGGGCTATTCAGACAAATATCATGAGCATGAGCGAATAGTCACTGTTCAGTAACCACGAAAACTCACGAATGTAGAAAACGTGGTTGCTTTTGATTCGTCAGTTGGATCCTCTCTCTGGTGATTTCTTTCTGGCACACCATCAAGAGATGTGGCAGACAGTGCGTTTCCCTTGAGTTTTCCGCTGAGTTCACCCCTGTCCCGTAACCATCCCAATATTGGCGGCTCTGAGCCACCGGCCCATGACACCTCCATACCTTGCCCTTTGAGCATAGAACCACTGGAAACCACCGCAAATGCAGCACTTATCTGAGCGAAAGGAACCAGGGCATTTACCACTTTCTCCCCTTCACCTTGCGCTGCCTCACCCGCGCCCTTTTCTTGCAACTTCTTCTTACCAACTTTCTTGGGCTTGATAGACAATACGACAGCACCCTCGTCGATTTCTCCAAAGCGTTTCAGATGAGCAGCCAGCGCAGAAGCCACGCCGAGCGATGGGAATGCCGAGAGCGTGAACTTGATGCGAATGGTGGTATCGTATGGACCGAGGGGCGGTGGAGCTTTCTCGGTCGGAACATCGTCCACCACGTCTGTTCGCGTTTCTTCGACCTTGGCTCTTGCCAGCTCCTCCAGCCGCTTTTCTCTCTCCTCTCTCATGCGCCTACCCGCCTCCTTGATACGATCGTTCTCACCCTCCCTCGCAACCTTTTGTTTCTCCTGTTCTGAACGCGATTTCTTGAACGCGCGTTCGCGTGCTTCGAGCTCCGTGACGAGGGCTTTCCTCTTGCTATCGTATGTGGCGAAACGCGCCTTCTTCGCGGCGGCAAGACGAAGCTGAGCATCCAATGCCAGACGTCGCAGCGGGTCGAGTAACAGTGTCGATGCCACCGTGAGCGCATGAAACTTTTGGGCTGTGTGTTATTATACATATCCGATGAATCAGACGATATTTCTCTCTCTGAGCACTGTGAAATCTGCTCACCTGCGTTAGGGTCGCTTCTGTTCTGCAAGAAATACAAGTGTGAGACACGGGACGAAGAACGAACGGACAGAGAGAGACGTACGCGATCGGGGTGAACTTTGAGCGAGCGGGTGCGGTAGGCAGTGCGAATTTCGGCGTCGGTGGCTTCTTGCGAGAGCCCGAGTAGTTCGTAGGGGTTCTCTTCAGGTTCTGTAGGCGCTGCGGGGGCCATGTCGAGATTCTTTCGGTATTATCTGAATCGGCTGGACGGTGATGGATGAATGGCACGTCTAGCTTATGCAATACGAGTGGGTTGCCTAATTTGTCGATCGACTCACCACCCGGTTTGCTCGGTCACGAAAAACAGGCAGACAAGATGGCAAAAGGTGGAAAGGCAAGGTACGTTTTAGCAGCCACCTCGTTCGACCTGCGTAGTAATCCTGAGCCACATTGACAGAACGATCATCGTTAGAATGATCTCAACCGCCCAGACGGGTTTCTTCTACACCACGAAACGAGTCCGACTAAACAGTCCCAAGCTGTCTGCGGTCAAGTATGACCCCATCGGTGCGCGACATGTCACCTCTCGTTGAGAGTCTTGTTCATTCTTTCGGTAGTGAAATCAAGAGTACTTTTCGTGGAGAGTCGGAAGACGAGGAAATAATGTTGACGTTGGACTTGCCTAGTGTCCGACATCAGTAAAACAGTTGCTGGTTTCCGACGGTTCCGGAGTGTAGCTGGGTGCTAGCTGTTGGTTCTGACCACCAACCGTTTCACTGATGCAGTCCGCACACCCCGCCTTGGCCGGCTTCCGGTTCAAGGACAGCACTGCTTCCTCGTCCTATCTAGTTTTCCGAGTGTACCCTCACCCTCAACTAATGAAACCCCACTTTTACCTCGACACTTGCCGCTTGTGAGTTGGGATGTTATCCGATGTCTCCCTGAAGCCGTTCTGCGCACAGCCAGCAGATTGGCAGAAATAGACCGTGAGAAGCTCTGGAACCCTCTCTATCTCACTTGGACACTCTGGAGTGAAACGTTTGGGAGATTCCATATGGAGTTGGAAAGGTACACGTTACAGTTGAATCGGACTCATTTGCTCTTCATTCCCCCACTCGACTCGAACTCCTTATCGGGTGCTGTGGTGCAGGTCTGCCTCCGTGGTGAACTTGGAGAAGGGTATATGCGCTTCCTTCTGGAAGCAGGAGCTACTGACATTTGTTCAGATATATATCCAACATATCTTCCGTCGAGCAAGTATCCATAACGGTGGGTGTTCCAGTGAAACAGACATGACCATCCCCTAGATTGAATCTTATCAGAGGACGATCGAAACACTGCTCGTTGGTCATGTAAACGCGTTGCACAAGCTGCCTGTACGCGTTATCGTCGAGGAAGCGGTCTCAGGGTATACCCTGATTGGAAGTGAGCTTCATATATACTTTTAATGCCAGGGTGCCTGACAACCATCGCTTCGCCAGTCAGAAAGCCTTGGAGATATGGCCGCGGAAAGCAATTCTGCCTCGGGGATATCCCGTTGCAACCTGCCGAACACAAATGGATCTTCTGTTTCGAGATTGCAAAATAATCTCGGCTCATGTCATGTGCACCAGTCCTTGTCTTGTTTTGCCAATGAGGTCCAACTTATACATGCTGGTCATCAGATCGTCCATTGTCTCGTCGTAACACACTCGTACCACTCTAACTCTTTTCTTGCCACCGTTCATATTGGCCCCCTGCGAGACTGGCACGATATCTGTCCTCTATGGTATCGCACACGTCATCGAGATGTGAGAGTGCGTCGAGAAGTGCGTCAAGGGACGAAAGCCCATCTAGGCACGATGTAAGCGCGGACGTGGCTGAGTTGACTGAAACGGGTACACACCATACATTTGAACACGTAGCTGGATAAGATTTTCGGAAGGATGCGGAACACTATACAAGGAATGA